>OY740767.1:131310551-131600551 GCA_963513935.1 Aphrophora alni
TAAAAACTGTATACTGTTTAACTTTGCAAATTAATAACGTCAGTCGCATGCACATCGTATAGATTAATTTCTGTATTGTAACCTGATTTGAACAGCATAATGAAATCATCCAGACAAACTGCTAATGAACGTGCGGCTAATTGCAGATATTTAGTCGTTTACAACAAGAATTACTTGCACTATATTAGCATTTCTCTCATATCAACTAAAAATTGAATCTATATTAAAGTTATCAAGTTTCCAACGTCAGTCAGAGATACATCACATTGATTACGTTCTGGAACTAAACTCGAGATGAACGGCATAATTAAATCATCGAGAGAATCTGCTAATGAACGTGCGGATTGTTGCAGATATTTAGCTGTTTACAACAAGAATTACATCCACTAAATAAACATATCGATCATATCAACTAATAACTGTAATCTATATTAAAGTTATCAAGTTTTAAACGTCAGTCACGCACACATGACATTGATTAAGTTTTGTAACTAAACTTGAGTTGAACAGCATAATTAAATCATCCAGACAAACTGCTAATGAACGTGCGGCTTGTTGCAGATATTTAGCTGTTTCTCAACAAGAATTACTTCCACTAAATTAATATATCATATCAACTAATAACTGTAATCTAATATTAAAGTTATCAAGTTTCAAACGTCAGTCACAGACACATCACATTGATAAAATTCTGCAACTAAACTTGAGTAACAGCAATAATTAAATCATCGAGACAATTTGGTAATGAACGTGCGGCTTGATGCAGATATTTAGCCGTTTACAACAAGAATTACTTGCACTGTATTAGCATTTCTCTCATATCAACTAATAATTGTAATCTTTATTAAAGTTATCAAGTTTCAAACGTCATTCACATGCTCATCACATTGATTAAGTTCTGCAACTAAATTTGAGTTGAACATCATAATTATAGCATCCAGAGAATCTGCTAATGAACGTGCGGTTTATTGCAGCCGTATCTCAACAAGAATTACTTCCACTAAATAAACATATCTATCATATCAACTAATAACTGTAATATATATTAAAGTTATCAAGTTTTAAACGTAGTAACGCACACATCACATTGATAAAGTTCTGCAACCAAACTTGAGTTGAACAGCATAATTCAATCATCCAGAGAATCTGCTAATGAACGTGCGGCTTGTTGAAGATATTTAGCCGTTTCTCAAGAAGAATTACTTCCACTAAATTATTAACATACCTATCATATCAACTAATAACTGTAATATATATTAAAGTTATCAAGTTTCAAACGCCAGTCACGCACACATGACATTGATTAAGTTTTGTAACTAAACTTGAGTTGAACAGCATAATTAAATCATCCAGACAAACTGCTAATGAACGTGCGGCTTATTGAAGATATTTAGCCGTTTCTCAACAAGAATTACTTCCACTAAATTAATATATCATATCAACTAATAACTGTAATCTAATATTAAAGTTATCAAGTTTCAAACGTCAGTCACAGACACATCACATTGATAAAATTCTGCAACTAAACTTGAGTTGAACAGCATAATTAAATCATCGAGACAATTTGGTAATGAACGTGCGGCTTGATGCAGATATTTAGCCGTTTACAACAAGAATTACTTGCACTGTATTAGCATTTCTCTCATATCAACTAATAATTGTAATCTTTATTAAAGTTATCAAGTTTCAAACGTCATTCACATGCTCATCACATTGATTAAGTTCTGCAACTAAATTTGAGTTGAACAGCATAATTATAGCATCCAGAGAATCTGCTAATGAACGTGCGGCTTGTTGAAAATATTTAGCCGTTTCTCAAAAAGAATTACTTCCACTAAATTATTAACATATCTATCATATCAACTAATAACAGAACTGTAATATAATATTAAAGTTATCAAGTTTCAAACGTCAGTCACGCACACATCACATTGATAAAGTTCTGCAACCAAACTTGAGTTGAACAGCATAATTAAATCATCCAGACAATCTGGTAATGTGAACGTGCGGCTAATTGAAGATATTTATCAGTTTCTCAACAAGAATTACTTCTACTAAATTAACATATCTACCATATCAACTAACAACTGTTAAATATTAAAGTTATCAAGTTTCAATCGTCATTCACAGATACATCACATTAAGTTCTGCAACTAACTTGAGCTGAACAGCATAATTATAGCATCCAGAGAATCTGCTAATGAACGTGCGGCTTCTTGCAGATATTTAGCCGTTCACAACAAGAATTACTTGCGTAATATTATAATTTCTATCATATGAAATAATATAACTGATTTCTAACATTAAATTTATAAAATTTCCAACGCTAGACACAGAAACATCATATTGAAATCACAGACACATCGCATTGTTCAGTAACTATACTTTAGTTGAAAAACACAATTATATTATCCAGACTGAAGACAATTATGATTATTTTTATTAATTATATCTGAACCGTAATATATTTACTTCTGGAGTTTTATATTTGGAATATATTTACTTGGAAGGTGGAATTTTAATTAGCTTTAAATAAAATAATTAGTTGTCAGTTGTAGACGACAAAAATCATTATGAAAAGATTTGGTAGATTTACTTATGATATTTTTACAATTTTTTAAAAGCCTGACGCAATGAATCCAGTAATTAAACATAAAGCAGGGCTAACGGTTTTATGCGTTTTAAGACATCTTTGTTATTTGTGGGTAATTCCAAATAATTTTTGTGACATGTCACTAAGTTAGTATTTGTATTTTGTGTAAGTATAGTTTGTGTTTTGTTTTGATAAAAGTAAAATGTGCTTACTATTTTGAAATCAATAAATACACGTTTGATTACTATTTCAAGGTTAGACTTTTTTTCACTTATAAAGTAATTTATATTTATTGATTTGTAATATTTGTATTATACAATATATTGATTATGGAAAGATTTAGTTTATGTTTTGTTTTAATGGGTAATATATTGGTTTTAATCGCAAAGAAATAGGGTAATTGTATAGACTTAGTATTAGGTAAATACTAACGTTTTATAAATTCAGAAATTTTGCACATTTATAAACACATAATTAGGCATAAATATAAGTCTTTAACTACAGATTTTACATTCACTAATTGTACGTCTAAATTAAGAAATTAACATAGTTCGTCTAGAAATTCAAATTTGGTATTTGAAATGAATAGAATAAAATTAATTATTCCGTTACTTATATTGTACAACAATACTATGGCCCAATGAAATGTTGTAATTGTATAAATAAAGCAATTAAAAATACGTAGGCCTATGCGTTTATGAGATTCAAAAATTGTTCACATATGTATTAATTATGCCTTCAGATATGCCTTTAGATATAAATTGATATTAACAAATTGTAGGCTCAAATGTATAGATTTAACAGATTGGCTTGGAAATTTCACTTTAGCCAATTGAATTGAACTAGTTATTCTACTAGAAATTTCGCGTACAATTGTTTAGTAGGTGTGGGTCTCTGGAGAATGTAATGTGAATAGAATTTTGGTTTCTAAAGAGAATAATAACACTATTATGAACGTGACAAAATATCGATATCTCGTATTCGATATACTGAACGAACAAAGTGAGTGGAAGCTTTGTAATATATACACAACTACGAGTCTCTCTCAGCTTTTTAGAGAAAGTAGTGTATACTAGTTTCAAAAAATTAGAGTAACAACTGTTTAAACTAACTTATCCTGCTGGGCAAGATTTCTTTATCTACTAATATATTTTAAGATTTCATATAATTCCCAAGAAACCAACTTTTGGACATTACATCTAGTGGATCTGCTTGTATTATATTGTAAAATACGAATAGGCAAATACCATGATGTTGCCCACCAACTTGCTTGAAATTTTAAAAATGTCTTGTTCCTACATAAAACTTCTTCGATAGAGATATTTCTATTGCATTTGGGTTATTCAATCTCTATTGTTACTGATTACTGTTATTAGACTGCTGAATGTAATATTAGTTTACATTTAGTTATGTTTATATTTTGTAATTAAATTTATTCATTGTTTGTTTATGATAAATATTAAAGCAGATTATCATGATAATTATAATGTTACTTTGGTCTAAATGGAAGATAAATCTGGTCTATGACGTCTAGGTATGATCTTATGTAAACTGTTCTATTACACTGCATTGGCATCGTACGTTATTTATTTTGAAATGATGTTTGCTTCTAAACGGGTTAACCTTCAAAATTGCTTTTCACCAATCCAATTTGCGAGCATAGTGAAAAAGAATCGTATATGATAAAAGTTCGCTTCTTTAGAGCTGAAGTGTTACTATTTTTTGTGTTCACTTGTTTAAATTTTAAGGGAGGGACATATAGTACAAAACATTGTATGTGGGTTATTTCGTATTGAAAATTAATTATGAAGGATTATGGAATAAATTCGAAATATCAGTGTTGTGTCCTTGGTCTAGAAAAGTGTTGATTTGTATTTATAAATGGTTTGCACTAATTAGAAACATTTTAAACTAATTTTGTTCAACACTTTTGACTTGTTCGGGCTCCAAAAATCAGGTGTAACAATATTGTTTAAATCTCAGTTTCCCAAAAAAATATATTTCAGGAATTAATTGTAAAAATAAAACGCTTTTGACACGGTTCTAGAAAACAGATCTAATACCTTTATATAAACTATAAAGATTATTATATCGTCTAAAAATAAACATAACAAGCAGTAAAAGTTTCTTTGTCTTGTTGTTTAAAGGAGAAACCTTCTTGTTCATCGTCGTCTTTTAAAAAGAAAGTAAAGAATACAAAATAAGGGCCACTAGCATTTGAATAGTCTAATAGCGTCAGGGCCGGGAGAGAACAAGAATTGGTCAAGTGAGACCTGATTGATGGGAAAGATCTAACCGAAGACAACATAAAAGAGGTTTAAATCCAGTTAGGTTCTTATAGATTATCACGTCAGTACTCACTTTAGTTGAGCTTCTGATGGACGCATTATTTCAAATAAAACAGGTATAAGCACGATGATATGAGTAGAGCAGAAGAAGGTTTTATTGAAACACGACGGCGTTTTGTCTTGATTTTTGGAAAGGGGAAAGTGTTATAAATCGTAACTATCAAACAAATTCAAGTATAAATTGTTGAAAAACATTTTATGTTGTAGTATATTAAGAACTCCCTAACATAATAAGTTTAATGAATCTAAAGCCAGATAAAAATGTAAAAAACCCTATAAAATGTAATTATGTTGTCTTAACAAGTGAACGAGGATAAACAAATAAAATTTACCTTTTAAAGTTTAAAGTCCCTTGACTTTTTGACAGGTGATGTACAGAATTCGGTACAATAGTGAATTTATTACAAGACTATTTGAAAATGATAAAACTGCAATCGTATTGGAAACTATCAAAATAAAGTCAATAATACATTTATGTTCAATATATTTTTTTGTATCAATGTTTTTGTATTGAAATGTACAGTTTGATTCTTCAAGCCTTCTTTGAATCTGTGAAGTTGTGAAGGTTGAATTTATTTGTTAAAAAACTCATCTGAATAAAAATATGTCCCTATTATATGAATATTCCAGACTTTTCAACATAATATTGAAATATTTCTTTGCTACACACGTAGAGTACCATTCCAATCTCTTCTATATCTTTAATAAAATTTCTATGTCTGGAAACGATTTTAATATTTCACAAAAGATGTCATATTTTTCAGCTTTTGTTATAAACGTCAAATGTTAATTTTTTTTGTCCGATTTAAAGCTTTCTAACCAGATGCAAACATTTGTGTGAAATAATTTCGAGAAATACATGTGCTTATGAAGTTTCAAAATGGATTTGAATTTATATTTTGAAATATGAATTTTTTAATTTGAATTTTGTTTTGTGAAAAGTGAAGAAAGTCATGTGATGGTACAAAACTATCTATGTCTTGATTTTGACTTCTCGGCGTTTTCAGACATTACGAACATATTGTCTTACTATTCATTTATCTATAGCATTTTGTCATTAATTATCTCCAGAACAGTAGTCTACTTTGTAAATGACAAGTAAAGCTATCGACTTGTGATAAGTTTATAATTTTTGGTTTACTGAAATACTTTTGGTATTTAAATATTTGTTTGAAGTTGACAAGTAAATGATATTAAACCCTACTACTTCTATTAAAGGTTCTAATAAATTATAAATTTTTACCTTTATTGAAGTTATACGAAATAGTCCGTTGAATAAATGATTAAAATAGTTCATTCACCAAATAATCTTGGAACACAGTTACATATTGCTGATTAAGTTAGGCGAATTTATTTTTTGTGTGGTAATTGTAAAGAATAGTTAAACCGAAAACTTAGCCAATTATCATGGATTTTTATTTTTTTATTATTATTTTTTTTAAGATTCTTTTTTTTTGTTTCAATGAAATTGTATTTATTCCTTTTTCTGGTTACAATTTTTGAGTTTTTAAGGTACAAAAAATTAGTTTTTGTTATGTCTTTCACATTACACATTTAACCCTCCCTCGCCTGGGTCTCAAGGCGGCTGCTATATATATATATATATATATATATATATATATATATATATATATATATATATATATATTTATGGGGAAAAATAACTAGTGAATATGACAAGTAACTGGTTTTTGTGAATCAGAACACCAGTAAATGTGAGAAAAAAACTTTTCAATAGCTTATAACTTGTATAAAGTCATTTTCTGCGTAAAACACCAACCCTTTCCAAGTCTGCACGTGACACCTGTCCTCTTGTGGAATAGACCACAGGATTTTGATTGACCTATAATTTCTTTGTTTGATAAGGAGTGGGTGTCATGTCGAATAAATAATATTTTTACGAAACGTATAAGATTGACGGTATGAAAAAGGTGAAAACCAATTGAAATTAGGTTAAAGTGTCATTTAATGCCACTTTATACAAATAAACTGAATCCTCCTTAAGTGGATGTTATTTAGGCTATGAACTTATTTTAGTATTAGTAAAATAAACACCTTTACTTGTTATACATTACAACTAGTAGTAGTTGCACAGTGTTATTAGCTGTTGATTTGATATCAAGACTGGTTTTGTTTTGCACTTATTTATCTATCATTCAAAGCAAAGTTGTAATATAAATAAATATAATAAATAGATATCGTGTGTTAATTCTGCAGTATTTTTACTCTGATTCTGTCGTGAATGTAATAATGTTATATATAAACTTTAGTTACGTCTTTAGTAAAAATAATGTCAGAAAATTAAAATTATTAACCATTTTCAACAGTAAAAATTGTAGGGTTCGGTTTATTTTTTCTTTGCTAAAATTCATGAAATGTTTGCCTTAACTCTAATTAATTTGGCACTATAAAATAAATTATTGCTATTATAATTGATAAAAATTTCTCAAAATCCGCCTTTGCTTACCATAAAGTAGTGTGTATTTGTTATACACGTTCAAATTCAACCGTATGTTTTGTACAGTGACATTGGTTTTAATGAGGGTATTGGTCCATAATGTCGTCGAGTTTTAGGCGTTTGAAAATGTTTTGTCTTTTAAATATAACATTTGTATGTTATATAATTATGATTATGTTCGGAATTTAGTTAGCAATTAATTGAACATTTTTATAATAAATTTGTTGAAAACATGGTGGGAAAAAACTGTTCTAAAGTCGAAACATGACAGTGGGGAATTAGCAGGTAGATAGGTAGTAGTTCCAACCAGAACAAATCTATTTCAAGGCAAAACAAAAATGAAAAAGCACTTTTAATTTCACAAACAACAATTTATTGCTACAGCTGTTTCGCCGTTAGGCATCGTCAGACAACTAAGAACTGAAAACTAAAATACAGGTCAACTTAACACTAACATCTAGGAATGAAGGTGGGGATGAAAGCAAGCTAACGGCGAAACAGCTGTAGCAATAAATTGTTGTTTGTGAAATTATAAGTGCTTTTTCATTTTTGTTTTGCCTTATTATGGAATTTCACCGAGTACCGACTGTAGTCACACTCAAATCTATTACACTCTGTCTCTACAACCAATAGGTGATGTAGCTCTCAGTTATTTAAACAGTGTGCCACCAGAAGATGGGAGAACTTCATCACACACCGCTCCATCTGCCACAATGTGTATTCAGTGTGGCTACCTTCCGTGTGAAAACTGATCACGACCACATCGGCTGTTCACCTCCACCTTATACGGAATTTGCCACCCTTGGAGTGCCGGCAATGCAGCCTCGACACAATAGATTACATCCTTGAAAGACTGCATAGCCTTGAACCACTTTCAGCAGGACGAGAACCTATTGTTTGCTGAAACCTTTCTCCACTTGTCAGCGCGACACCATATTCTGGAGGGCTTCATGAGGGCTCGTTGGCTAGGATGTAAGCTCCAACCAGGTCCTACAGACCCTTAACATCTCTCTACGACGTATATATTGAAAACCACTTGATTAATTTTAATGAAACTGACTACAAGTTATTATTTTGCTAATTTATATAGAGAATTTTAATTTGATTATAACTGGCAAATATTTATTATTCCATGCAGGTATATTCATTTATTTTTCCTTTCGCCATTTCACGGTCACATAGTCTTACATCCACGTGACTTCAAGCAGCCTAGTATGTATCTCAAATGTATTTTATCTTTTTATAATTATCCAACTTTTAAAATTAGAAAGACCTGGATAATTCGTAAATTACGTCCATGTAATGTTGGATCATTACACAAAGAACATGGTGGATCAGTTACTCGCTTTAATATATCTTTTTGACTTTAATACACTTCCTTTGGGGACAGGATTTGTAGGTAATTTTACTGTTGAGGATTTTTTAATTCTGGGTCTGTAAAGTTCATTGAAAGAGTTCATCTTCTTGTTTTAGATCCAGATTTCTATGAGGTCACATTTTTCTCTTAGTTCCCTGCTCTTGAGCAAACACTTCCTGGATATAATTACTATATATTCACATATATATATATATATATATATATATATATATATATATATATATATATATATACACGGTAAAAAAATCAATCCCCTAACACCTCCTCTTTAATGTGATATAATCATATTCACCAATAATTTAAAAAAAAACAGTTTTTTGGAGGCCCAATTATAATTTACATAAGTTTGTTTATTTGTTCTATAAAACTCAATTTATTTTATCTTCAGATTGTGACATAGATTGTATAATTTTCTATACGAAATCTTCATTTGTAAATCAAATTTGTCAATAAAAATGATTAATTCAGTTTTCCAAACATTTATCACAAACGTTAGTCCACAGACGCTTCAGTTAAACTTCTATAATCTCCATACTTGACTAATGTATTTCTGATATCTTACTGTCATCTATTAATAACAGCTTTTTCCACTCTCTGAAAGGAATATTTTTTATTACATATGTTAATACAATTTCACTTAATATTAGCGAGATATCTTTAGAGTTACATTGAAATTTTCATGTAAACTTTTTACTTTTTCATATATACGTAGTATACAGGGAGTTGTGATGAAGTAACTAATCGGTGTCGTATTATGTGGAAATATAATTTTAAACTCTACAGAGCCGAACAAATTTTGACGTCTGTTGTTCGTGCAGTACTTTACAATCCAAACGGTTGGACAGATAAAATTGTAATATGTAACCATATTTTGTTCATATTAAGAACCACTTTAATTTTTTTTCCTGAAATTCGTATAGTTTGCCTTCTCTCCAAATGTTCGGACGTTATTAGAAAATAATTTTTCTCATTGTTTAATGTTGAACACCTTTTGATCATAATCGTCTTATAAAAAATGGGTGGTTGTATAAAAGTAAGACCTCTAGCCCTCGAATATTCTAATAGCTTTGTAGTTGGAAAAGAACAAGTGTTGTTCATGAGAGACCTGATAGGAAAGCTGAAAGAGAGAGATCTAACACAAGGCTACATGGAAACAGTGTAGACTCAGCTATGTTACCTGGGAATTACCAAATCCGTACTTACTGGTTTCCCTAAAGGGAACTTGAACACAATTTATACTTAGCTTATGGTACAAGCTTACGTTCTATTTACATCTCTTTCAAAATATGTTTTCAAATTCATAAAAGAAGGATTTGTTATAATCTTGGGTGAGGGATTAACTGGATATGTACTGATGAGGCACTAGAAACCATCTTGAGAGTTTATGGGGGAAAAGATGAATAACCTATAACACCTAATTCCTTACCATGTTGGGGGAGGGGTGATAAAAGTATCTTTGTCAGTCTCGTAGTCTTAAATGTGCAAGTCTTTATTTCTTCGGATTCAAACTATTTAAAAACAATTGGAAAATATTTGTTTAAAAAAATCTTTTTATTTTCAAATTGTTCTCTATTGTGTTATGATATTATTCTATTCTATATAGGCACATTAGAGCTACTTTCTAAGTTTTGTGTCTCTAACTTGATAACGTACTGACAAAGTAGAAGAAACGCAATCGAAAAGAGCTATTAGGTTTGTGATTTACTATTACAAGAACGCTTTGCATAAAAATGTACAAATGTGGACTATAAAAAAAAAAAAAAAAAAAAAAAAAAAAAAAAGTTTAACGAATTCGGATCTTCCAAAGACGTGTAAAATCCTTTTTTCACAAAGACGTTGGCATACGTTGAAGGAACATTATGTAATTCTAAAGCAGTTGGATATCGGAAACACATTAGTCATTTGTATTAAATATGCATCATGTCATCTCCCAACTTCATGATAAATGTTCCCTGATATATGATGTATAGGGACGATATGACTTTAGTTTTACTGTATTTAGTATGCAGACATTATATATTGATATTAACAAGAATAGTAGATAGAAAAACCAACAAACTAAATCCTGACATAAACTAAAATCAAAAAGTTCAAATTTCGCTGAATCTCCTTGTGTTAATTTGCAGATGAACGGACTTCCTCTCCTTACAAAATTATTTCTAGAAATATTGACATAGTTTCTTAAAGAGCTAAGGGATTATGTTTTAACTTCAATTAATCAAAACTGTTGTGTATAATCTATTTTGGTCTTGTAGCACACACATAACTTTTAATTTTTATGACTTTTAGAAACACTAAAATTTTGAATCTCTGCAGGATTACTCCGAACTGCGAACAAATTAATTGAAACCATCTTTAAATATTAATTACTGTATGTGAAGGGCCCCGTAATATGTTATGATGATCTTCATTGATTTTATTAAAATTTACCATTGATAACTAGTTTTTTTTTCACTTTTATACTTGTTTTAATTAAGTTTACTTTAAAGAAAACAATATATGCTCTGTTGTATTAAAGTGAGGATGACTGCGATGGCGTTTTTCCTTCTCCCCCCCCCCCCACACAAATATTAACTAGTGCTTTTTTACGAAACAAATTGAAAAAATCATTTCTAAAATTTATGTTGTGTAGTTTTCTTTATATAACTTAATTGGATTATTATTATATTAGTATATTTAATGACATGATAAGACCCGTCCTAGTCTTGTCAACCACGTTGAATCTCTGTCAATCCCCACCTCCACTTTCACCGTTCTTTTGAAATAGGCCTACACCCGACATACATCTCGTTCTCAATCTACATTGCGTGTGATTTATCAGATATATTGCACTTACAGCTATAATTGAACATTTCCTAACTTAAAGTTGAACCAGAATCTCATTCGTTTGATGTTTTCTGATGCAAGTTTTTTACTCTTTTTGAAAGAAGAACTATAATTGCACTTATATCTGTGTATTTAATTGCCCAAGCGTTAAGTTTGATTCAAATTTTAAAGTAACCTTTGAACCTACAGCGTTCCCTTTAACTTTGAAAATACTTCCGGAAAAAAATTATCCATAGATTTAATGTTAAAACAAAACACATTTAAAATGGACGGGGAGAAATGCAACCATTAATACATGAAACGTTACCATGGAGATATGAAAACTAACATGGGACTATTTGTAATAAAAAACACTCAAATGTAGGTTAGTATAACTAAAAGAATGATTTACGTGTTACGAAAGCTATAATATAAGTAACGTCTAGAAATAAAAAATTGCATAAATATTCCTTTATTAAATAAAACACATTAATATTCTGAAAGAATAATAATTTTGTGGTGCTTAACTTTACAGCGAGCCTTGATATTTGTTTACATTTAGTAAAATTTTTAATTAAACTATACTGGAAGAACATAAATGTTAATACATTAAAATTACCATTATTTAAGCAACATATTTAACTGTAAAGGTAAATGTTAACGATTGTGCAGAACTTCTCAATTATTTATTAAATTCACATTATTATAAGGAATATTTGATTGATTTCCAGCTGTATTTAGAGTATAACAAAATTATAAAAATTTTGAACTCGAAACATTTGGAATTGTAAATCATTCCCGCAGTATTTAAATATTTGAAAGGGTCACTTAATATTGGCATTGTGAATGAGAGTAGAACTGTTGTTAATACAGTTAAAACGCTTTTGCAATCAATAACAAAATCTCCCGCCCATAGGCTATTCCACTGTTCCAGGTTAACAAATTGCGTAATTCATCACGAGCCGTCGTGTTTGTAAATACGGAAAACTGTCTCCCAAAGATAGTTACCAAACATTATTAGTTTTATATTAGGTATCTGTGTGTGGAATGTGTTAAGCGTTATTTTTTGTTTTGAAATTATGAAAGAACATTGGAAAGTTGTGCGCATATTAGATTCCTCGATTAAAAAAAAAATTAATATATCAATATCACGAATTTCTCCCCCAAAATGTGGGGATATAAGAATATACCCCCCTTATTTGACCCTCAGGGGTTCACCCATAGTGATTACAAGCTTAGCAATCCCAAGGGAATATAACCTTTTCCTGTCTAATCTTGGGTTAGGTCCTTTTCTTTCATCTTTCTTATTAGTTTTCTCTTGACTAACTCTTGTTATTTTCCGATCCTGATTACAGTATTCCAGGAAGGTGGATCTTTGTTTTGTGTTCTTCTTTTCCCTTTTTTTTAAAGTGATGAAGACTGAGATTTTTTTGCCTTAAAACAATGAGGAAAAATATTTATAGAAGTTACATAATCAATACAAAATATTATATTTAGGATAACTGCATTACATTTACTATTTAAGAATTCATTACATAAATTTGTTTTGTGACTATTTCAGAAATTCAAAATTTTTAAAATGTTGAAAGTAACTAGGATATTATTTCGAAATATTTCAATGAATGCCAAACTAAAACAGAATTCGCTGGTAAACTGTGTTTTTCTGAAATATTTATGGGATAACATTAAAATATTTGCTTGTCCTATGCCTGCCCTGGTGCTATTGATTATTTGAGGGCTTTGGGTTTTTATTTTATACTCTTTTTAGTCATCTTTTTTTCTTTTTTTTTTTACAAGGAGATGATGACCGAAATATTTTTCCCTTTACAAAACAAGAAAATATAATGTTACAACGTTTGCAAAATAAGTCTTTTGTAATTCTAAGAGCTTTTGTAAAGCTACAATTAGTAGCGAAATTCGGTTTTATTTATATAAAATCATTAAAAAATTAAGACTATATATACTGAATATATATATTTCTCCAAAATGTTTGCTAAACTGTAAGTCCAAAAATGTCTGTTTATTTGGGTACCAATAGTGTTAAATTTCATTAAACCCGCGTTTCAGCCGTTGAAAATAAAGGTGGGAATGAGGAACATATTTTATTCTCTATGATTTTAAAATTTGGCAAAATGATAAAATGCTTTATCCTTGATGGTTAATCATTTTTATTTAATAACCCACTAATATCAAAACACTTTAGTTTTCAATTTAGCAATTCGAAATAATTTCGTAAAAGTTAACATTTTTTGCTCAAATTGTACGTAGACTATTGTTTAAATTTGAATTAAGATTACAATAACAATAAATTTTCAATTAAAAATATTGTCTCAGTCTTGAGGTATAATTGAACGAAGTTTTTGTACATAAATTTGTTTATGGATTACCATGAATTATCATGGTTTCTGTAATGCATAAAACGTGGGAAAAGATGTGACACCTAAATTATAAGTAGCGTAATGAATTAGTGCAACATCTTTCTTTCATTTTACGTATAGATTGTAGTTCATTAGGTTTTTTGTAAATAATCTGCAAAAAAAACTATTGATTATATCATGTTGAATGATTTGTTCAAATTACATTCCAAACCCGCTGTCAGAGATATAATTATTTTGTGATCTGTGCTACAGTCACAACCAAGACTTGGAATGTGCTCTGATCATCCACACATCTTTACACTCTTTGATACATCAACTTAGATTGTTGGAATGTGCGTACCAAAAATAATTAAAACATTTTCAAATACAAATTATTGATACATTTTATAATTCACTTTATGAAGCCCGTTACTCGGTTCCAGGATTCCAGTGTCTTGTTTCCAAGCCAACTGCAGTTTCCAGCTCTCGTCTGTCTTTAAGCTATCTGCTACATGTGAAGAAAGTGTGCTTTGCGTTGTTCAAAGGACAAACGTCATCCTGACACTGGTTTTGGAACTTTCCCATCCGCTTCAAGTATCCATGAAAACATCCACGACCACTGAGAAATCTAGATGAATGAACATTCCTCGCCATGTCTTTATCTACCTACGCTGTTAGACCTGCCATCAACTCTTCAGTCCTTCGTACTCTCGTCTCATGATTTCATCTTCCCAACCACCGTTAAACCTTTAATATAATCCTTGACTTTCACCTCTCCTTTCAACTATTGGTTCCACCTTCACCTTTCAGTACGAGACATCCTTAAATAATATAAATCAAATAGGAGTTTCAACAAAACTACCCATTTTAGAAATATCATTTCGAAGCTCTCTGAACTATAGTTTCACCCAAATCTATTTTTTCTACTTTGTTTGAAACCTCTGAATTGTTTAAACATATGTAATATATAAATTATTTATTACCTTCTCCACAGTATCACAAACACACAGAAAACAATTCCCATAATATATATATATATATATATATATATATATATATATATATATATATATATATATATATATATATAGTTTGATTAGTGTAGCTCGTGTATCACTGAAGAGGACGACCTTGTCGTTGAAACGCGTCTGATACTTAGGCGCATTTTTTTTTTAAATGAGAATTGTGTTCTGTGTGTTTGTTATACTGTATAGTTCTCATAAGTCAATCTCAACATTTAATATATTACCTTCTCTGTTTATAATATTCAAACATATGTAGTACGGACGTTTCGTCTTCAAGGGACATCCTCAGACTTACTTATTGTCCGAACACAAGTTAAATATATCGATTATTATCTGAACACCTAAACGCATTACACATCGAAAAGACATATATAAAGTGGCACACGTTAGTCATAATGTATAATTGTGTATAATTTTTTTTTTTTTTTTTTTTTAACATAGAATTCCACCAAGAACCTTCGGTCTCAACAGTAATGAAAAAAAAAGTTAGTCATAATGTTTAAATTACCTATTTCTGTATAGGTACACATCCTTACTATCTTAGTAACTTATCGGAGTAGTTGATTGCGATCAGTAGGACGTGAACCGATCCAAAAATCTTTTTAAAGCCATTGAGCTTATTCCGTATATTCCGAGAGCTTTATTATTATCAAAGATTTTATAATTTTTGTAATTTCATGTGGGGTTACTGGCTTGATAAACATTGATCGTGTTGGAAAGGCGTCCCGGGCAGAGTTAAAACTGGACAAAATATAATTTATATGCTCATCAATCAGAGAATAAAATATTTTTTAAACATATTTGAAATATCAAAATAATTAGAGAAGATACATCTATGCTCACTTCTTAATTTAATTTCAAATGGGGGTTTTTTACCTGGTTATTTCGATAATTAATTTGGCTTTTTAAGTTTCGGCTATTTTTTCAAAAAAATTTTTAAAATAATTTTTGGAACATGTAAGTTATTAGTTTACCCTAATTGATTATTTATTGACACAACTAATCCGTTATTCAAGGCTTTTTAAGGAGTTGTGTTTCTGTAGAAAAGTAGCTGTATTACGTTCTCTCAGTCAAAAAATTTAAAAATACAATTATCAAACACTTTGTTTACATCAGTCTGCAAATAAATGTCAAAACAATCAATGTTAGCGATAAGAGTTTGAAATAAGAAATACATTTGGTACAACATTAGCTTGGCTCATAGGTAATTGTGTAGTTATAGCATTTAGTAATTAGCAGGTTTATGCGTTTCAAAAACTGTTAAATTGAAATTTGTGAATATTCAATCTTCACTGAATTCCATCACCTGCGAAGTCCATCGATAAAAGTCGTAGGTTATCTTTCATTAGTGTACAGTTGGTAGAACTGATAGTTTATTCGTTATCTCTATTTGACCAGCGACAATGACCAATCACATTGTATATGTTGTAGATGTATTACTCAGAAGACTACTTCAGTTCAGTATTGTCTTTGTACACGATGTGAGACAACCTTTTTATTTATGGGCATTTTTCAAATAAGTCAGTAAATTAGTGTCATTGTTTTTACGTAAGTATAGTGTGCATTATTCTAATTAATGATAAAATAGTTTGTTTGTATAAATCTATAAGTTAACAAGTTAACCATTTTGAGGTTAGAATTTTTGTTAGCTTTAAAAAGAAAACTTTTAAAGATTAATGTTATTTTAAAAGAATACAACAAATAATTATAGAAAGATGTAGATATTTGGTTTTATTTAACATGCAACACTAAAACATGAAACAAAGAAAGATGGTAATTGTATTGATAAAAAGATCTAACTTTTTATATGTTTAAAAAATGTTTACAAATTTACAGATGAACTAATTAAAACCATTGGAAATTGTAGCATACACTTATATTTACTTATTAGGAAATGAAATTCAAAATAATTTATTCTATTGTAGATTTAGAACAACATTAGCCTAGCATAAAGAATTGTAGATGGCCTAGCATTTTGTAATAATTAGCAGTTTTGGTGTTACAAAAATAGTTGAATTAATTTTTCTGAAAATTGTTCAAACTCTTTGAATTGATTATAATTAGTGCCTATATGTTAGTCGTGTATCTACATAATTCACATTCACTAATTGTAGGCCTAAATTTAGAAATTAACCATAGTAGTGTATCATTATGAATTAGGAAATTAATTGAATAGTAATATTATGTACATTTCTTTATATACAGTAACTACGATTTTTTCTGTCTAGTGGTCTAAAAACTAACCTCGTAAAAGCGACCGCAGTGTCAATATTTTTATTGTTAACCATTATATTGATCATGTTTTTGTTTATTTTATTGTTGTCTCATTTTCAGGCTGAACAATTGTTAATTCGCTCCATGAAGGTCGTTTTAAAGTAATAAAATACATTTATTATATGAAAAACAGAGTTACGATACAACACAAAACTAGTAAAATCATAGTTTATACTTTAGCAAAAGTTTTTTATGACAGTGTGACGTCTTAGCCGGTCACGTCTAGACTCAAGGCGTCACACTGTAAACATTTTACATAAAGACGTGGTCTGTTAGCTGTACAACAATGAAAAAAACAAAAACATTTTGAGTAGCCTACTGTTAGTTATTGACATGACAACTACTTGAAACCACGACATGAGTATAGAATGGTGTCTAGTTGTAAGACAATATTATAATCTTTTTCAAAAAATCTCTTACCTTTCTTTTTTTTGACATCTTGAAACACGAATTAACCTTTTTCAGAATCATGGTTGCTTTGTGTGTGCGATATTTTGAAACAATATCATAGAAAAACAATAAATTTTACTTTCAGGGGCTCACTTTAGTGAGTACGGGTTCGGAAATACAGAGTGAACCTAGCTGAATGTGCACCTATTTTTACATAGTCTTGAGTTAGATCCATTTCTTTCATCTTACCTATTAGATCTCTCTTGACCAATTTTTGTTATTTTCCGACCCTGACGTTACTAGAGTATTCGAGGGGGGTTCTTCCTATTTTTATTGTAAGACGATAATGACTTAATGCTATTTAAATTTTTCTGTTTTTTAGAAGGGAATGTTTTGAACGAAATCAATTCAATTTAAATGTGAAAATTGATTTTTTAAAGAACATAAAATAAGAATAATAAAAAAATGTTAGTGTGTTATTTTTGTAAGGTTCCACGGAATTATTAGAGTTTGGTTATTTGAACAATGAGTGAAAGCATGGGTTGACCCCAAATTTATGAAAAATTACATTGTCTAAAATTTCGTTTTT
Source organism: Aphrophora alni (assembly GCA_963513935.1). Taxonomy (NCBI): domain Eukaryota; kingdom Metazoa; phylum Arthropoda; class Insecta; order Hemiptera; family Aphrophoridae; genus Aphrophora; species Aphrophora alni. Next base: position 131,328,769 of record OY740767.1, read on the forward strand.
AATTATGAAGGATCTTAAGTTTATTTATTTTGAATAACTGAATATATTTAATTTTGAATTTTTTGGTAGGAACGTAATCCCCATGGAATTCGAAAACAAAGGCAAATGTTGGTGAAACTCGTGATAATTGTGTATTTTAATGTACCTACAGCGGGTTTTTTCCCTACTTGAGTAATGATTTTTACTCCAGTTTGATGTAAGGTTATATAATTGTGTTTATATCCGAGTTACTATTTTTTATACTTCCTTCGAAGTACATTTTAACGAAATATTGGGTTTTACATGATCTTAAACAAATCGTAAAATAATTCAATAATTTCGTATTAAGAGTCAAATTGTTTTGTCCATTTTTAACCATTTTTAACAAATTTGGTGCAACCAACGATATAATGTACTAGACATGATGTTTAACAAACAAAATCGGAATTTTGATTTTAGATAATTTGTTGATGTTTGCTTATATAAATTATGTATGAATATATTATAAACATTATTCGTTATTCTTTGTGGTGTAAGTGAAAAGAGTGAAGATTTAAGAATATTACAGGTATGACCCAGTTCAGTTTTCCATATTTAATTTATAGAATACTTTCAAAAAATAGGGAGGAGAAATAAAAAAGTGTGAAAAAAAATAAAATAATAAAAATAAATAAAATAAATCTCTGTGAAATTTAGGGAAAAATTATTTCTCGATATTTTGAGAAAAGTTTTAGAATTGACCAACAATTTATGGGTGACACCTATTACGAAAAACTTTGTTTAAAAAACTTTAGGGAAAAAAATACGGGTGAAAAATAAATATTATTTTCTAACAATTTGTTTTGAAAAACGATTATTTTCCGAAATAAAAAAAATTTAAATTGTGATTTTATTCAATACAGAAAAGTAAATATTTGCATATTACACAGTTCAACTGTGTAATTAAGTACACAGTGATTGTTAGATTTCAATTTTGTTTTTCAAACAAAATAATAAACACATGCAATATTTGTTTTAATTATATTAATATTATTATGATAAATGGCAACTTTATGCAAAATACACAATTTGAGGCCTGTTCAAGGTTACACGTTCATAGCTTGAGGGATCTATCCCTACACATTAATAACTTCGAAACACCTTCAGGCAGAATTTTAAATATACAGGCGTTGCTACCGGACGCTGTGATATTAAAATTTGAACTTTTTTTTTTTTAATTTGGATTATTTTGTATATGTGGTAACGAGTTACATTATCAATATATGAGTTTGAGTTTAAAACGGCTTAAAATAATTGTATTAAAACACACACACACACACACACACACACACACACACACACACACACACACACACACACACACACACACACACACACACAAACACACACACACACACACACACACACACACACATACAGGTATCTGCCGCATTGTGGAAAACACCCAATATTTCTCTCCTTTTATGGGATATAAATTGGTATGGTAGAGTCATCCTTATAATTTTATAATTAAAATTTACACATATAAATACAAACTAATCTCTCTTTTCTTATTCCCTAAACACATTGTAAGTTTAAATTATAATAGTTGAATCGAGTTTTAAATAAAGGAGCTCAAAGTTTGTTCAAATTTTTGTAATATTACGAAACCGTAATTTTGGTTTACATGCAATTTGACACACAGATCCGCGTCAATAATTTCCATATTTTACAAGTACTTAAAGAAATTATATTAATAAAATGTCTGTGAGAGATTTTCTGGTTTTATACCGATAACTCCCGAAGGGAGATGGAGGTCATTACGTTTTGTTTGGGTTCTTAGAGGTGGTGATATAGTAAATATTTGTTTAAAATCGTTAAAGCCGATTAAACGGAACTTTGTCTTTCGATCTTGTAGCAGCGACTACCAAACTTTGAACATAGGAAAAACAAAAATCATTAAACTATGCTCACATTCAAAATTTTATTACAATTGGTTCAATAAATTAGGTTCTTGAGTAGTGCACAAAAGGTAGACTTCATACAACAGACAAAACAATATTTTGGGCTCAGAAAATCTCAAAACGGATTTGTTCACGAAAATGACCCAACAAATAACTTTTTATAAATTAAATTTATATAGGAAAGTGATATAAATATATTTATTACTTTAATAAAATAAGAGTCCAATAGTACCTCGCCTGCAATTCGTGTGATAGGCAATAGCTAGTTCTTAATGTTGTGTGGGAGGTGGAACTCAGGAGTAAACGAGTGTGCCATCATGGATCTTACCCAGTTCCATCATCCAATACAAGTAGATCTTCTAAATTTAATGCCCAAAAGTTAGTAGATCAAGGGGTCTTACCCAATATTCGTAGTATAGGACACATTTGTTTAAAACAGTTATTACACAGGTTTTCTGCACCACTGCGGGATTTATCTTTTCCTGGTGAACATTATCACATTACACTCGACAAGTTGGCGAGAATGTAGGTAGCAATTATTTTATCTATTGGACCTAAGCGAGGCACGTATAGGGCACTCATAGAAATCTACCATTCTAAAAAATTTGTAAAATACATTCAAACTCATTTAAAATTAGTTGAGTTCAATTTAAAAATACGAACTTTTCTATATAAGACTAACTACTAACAATTTCTTCCTTAGTGTATACATTTGTCTCAAAATTATGAGTTTGTTTAAATTTCTCAAAAATTGTCATTTAAAATTTACATCTTATTAAAAATTTGTAAAATACAAGCAAACTAATTTAGGTACTTCAAGACTTTAATTAGTAAAAAAGAAAAACAACCAAAAACAGACCGTTGGGCTACGCCATACTAGATTTGACCCATTTTACTAATAACACCATTTATCCTCACATATCGTTTCCTTCCAGCAAGATAGCTTTGAAACCAACTCAATATAACTCCTCTGATGCCACAATTTGAATGTTTTTATATCAATATCGAATGATCAACAGTATCAAAAGCTTTTTTTAATGTCTAAGAAAAGCCCACTCACACATTTACCACAATTTATGTCTTCATTTATAATACTCATTGTATTTTAAAAGAGCTTCTTCTGTACTCATACCTTCTCTGAATTCATTTGGGTTACTACTAAAAAAGTTAATTTTGTTTAAATAACTCATCAATTTTAGTTTCATAATTTTTTCGAGTATTTTAGAATAGTTTGAAACAAGGGATATAGGTCTAAAATTACTACAAGCATTAGTAGAGACTTTTTTTTATGAATAGGAATCACGACAGCTTCTTTGAGTTGGTCAGAAGTTATAATTTTTAGTATTATAACCTACACATGTCGCTTTAGTTATTAAATCTAATAATATTCCAATCAATTTAGAATAGGCAAGAGATGGATTAAGATATAGACAGTCCAATCTGTTATCAAGAGCCTTATTTAAACACTCCTAATTGATGCGATAAGAGATTATCTGTTTACCGGACGAAGTCAACTCCTCTCCCCTCAAAGTCAACAATATTATGAAATGATCATAAACATGTGATTCAATTAAGTGTGCCTCCAGATTTATTCTAATCTTATTTAAAACTTTAACAAAAACAAGGTCAATACAAGTTTTTGAATTATCTGCAAATCGGGTAGGCTGATTTACCAACAATTCTAGGCCAAAACTACTCAATAATGTTTTATATAAATTTGAAAATTTATATTCCTCAAAGATATTAATATTTATATCACCAATCGCTATCAAATTTTTTGGCGATTTAGTTTCCTCAGTTTGTATAAAATAATCGCTTAATTCCTCAAGAAAAGACTTAATCGCTTGCGAACGCAATCTATACATACTTATTAAGAAATAAGTTTCTTTTGAAAACCTAAAGACAATTTCTAGTGCGTCTGCTGAAGTGAATTTTAATAGTCTACTCTGTAAACATTCTATTTGAGAATGAATATAAAACCGCCACGCCCCCGCTCTATAAGTTTCATTAGAATTTAGCATCAGATTATAACTTGGTAATTGATAAAAATTATAATCTGTTTTGCTTATCCAAATTTCAGACAAAACTATAATAAGCGGCCAATTTTCCCAACCCGATAACTCAGGTAATAGAATGTCAAGGTTTTTACGCATACTTCTAATATTTGATGAATTATTACGTTTAGAGCCATTGTCAACAAGATGAAAACAAGCTTTTTTTGCAAAATCTAGCATAAATTGAGATAAAATCTAATTCTGCTACAAGGGCAACATACACAATACTACAAATAACGAAAGAAAATGCAAATAACTTAACACTAAGACAGTATTTACAAATTATGAAGATCGTCTTGGCTCATTACTTGCTTCATTGAATCACCTTCAGCCCTTCTTAAAAATACCCTGCCTCCTCGTATCCAGCAAAACCTATACCCGTGATTCCTTTTCGCCTCGCGTGCTAAAGCAAACAGCCTCCTTTGCGCAGGTGACAACGATTCGTTTATGTAGAGAGGAGTGTCTGTACCGAGTCCCATGTGTCTTGTAGACAGGTCCTGTGTTGCACACTTCTTCCGCAACAACTCTTCCTTGTCCAAACGCCTTACAAATTTAACAATTATACCAGGATTGGCGTGTGGGTCCGATCTTTTACCCAACCTATAAATCATACCTTCACATATTTCAAAGTCTACAGCGATGCCAACCTTTTTTATAATTTCGACGACGTCTTTTCCCTTTTCCATGGGAACATCCTGTACCACAATGCAATTACTTTTGCTATACTGTTCAACATACGCCAATCTACTCTCCAGCGTCATAATTTTCTCCTTCGAAAGTTTATTTTCTGTGGTTAATTTTTCTACTTCTTGCAGAAACTTGTCGACCTTCATAGTTTGCTGTTTAATAGCCTCCGTATTTTCTGATAATTTTTCGCTTTGCTTTTCATTTGAGGTGTTAAAATTATTCACAATTGTTCGCTGGTCTTCCTTTATTTCATTTATGGCATTCATAATATCCTGTAGGCTCAGATTTTCCTCCCCCGCCTGAGTCTCCAGCTTCAAACTCATCCGCCTTGTAATAGAACAGCTCTCACACCTCCAAACTAGATTTTCCACAGATAAATTTTCAATGTCACCTTTACTAAGCTTAACGCAACCACCATGGAATTTTTTTTTCAGTCAACATAATGTATTTTTACATGCTTCGAAGAGATAGATTTCAAACATACATTCAATTTGCAATTTTGATAATATAAAATCAGTAAAAATGTATATTAAACACAACAATCGAAAATAAAGTTCTACAAAATTTCGAGAACACACAATCAATTGCAAACACATGCCAAACGCTCACTTTAAACTCTAAGATAGTTTGGATCAAGATAAAGATAAGATAATTTGTTGTTAGTATTCAGTTTTTTGGATGTGTGTGTGTGAGAGAAAGTTAGTGCAATATGTTTATCCATTTATTTTACATTTATTAATAGTTACGATTCGAAAATGTGGGAAAAATTGTTAATAGTGTTTTTTATATAATGCATTTTATACTTCTAAAATATGTGTAGAATTAGAGTAAAATAAAGAACAATCTAATCGAAATCGCCAGAGTTGGTTTTGAGAAATTTAATCTAATGATTTTTCTTAATTTAGTATGATTATATATGTTAATAATTTCAACAGTTTATATGAACACAAAATTTAAATTATTGTAAAATGTTTAAGAAATCATTAAATTTAATTAGCCTACTACGTTTTTATTAAAGATGGATTATTAAAGACCAAAGTACATCTAAGTAGCCTTAGGCATTCCAATATCGTTCTCTTTGCCCAGTCAGCCCTTTGACAATATAAGTCTCTATATAGGCTGCATATTCTAAGTCTAAAACATTCTTTCTTTTGGTTTTAAGAGTTTCATTTTATAGAAATCTTATAATCGATAATTGAAGGATTTCATAAAATATTCCATACTAACAGATATTTTAGTGTGTTGTGCAAAATCATGAAGAGCGTACTAATCTTATAATTTTAAAGATTTTGGTAGTGTTTTTACAAAAGTATTTATGAGGTAACACTTTAAAGATAAACATTTAGTAAGATTTTTGTGAGATATATTGGTTCAATAACCAGGTCGAATTTTAATAAATAGTTGTAGTTTTAAATATTGTTTAATTAATATGTTTGTAAAAATTAAATTTACAATCTAGTATTACTTAAAAGTTTCATTGCCTTTCTTAGTCAATCACAATCCTTATTTGAAGTAACTCTAATCAATGATTGGTTCCAACAATTAAAATTGTCATCATCAGATCATTCCAATTGATTAATAAAAACAAAAAGAACACAAAATACAAAAACATATTAACAAGACCATTAAACAAAACTTTCCACACATTTGTTTAAGTCTCTTGTTTACATGTTTTTGTATTTTAATAAATCAATTTGTTCTGATCTGATAATGACAACTTTAATAGTCGAATCCGGTCGTTGAATAGACTTATTTTAAATAAGGATTGTGATGAATCAAAGAAGGTAATACAACTTTTAATTTATTATACAATCCTGGTTGCTAGAAATATAAAAATGCTCAAACTAAATTTTGTTTATGTGATAAAATCAGACAAATGAATGTTAAAGAGTATAATAACAATACAGTTTTAATGACATTCTACAAAGTACTGAAAACTTCTCCCTTCATCAGAACAGCGTTGCTAAAAGAAAATTACACTTCAATTAAAACTAAATTAGATTAAATACAATGTTGTACAAATGTACAAATTATGCAATTACATTAATGTTAAACCATCAAAGTCAGTAAAGTTTATACTTTTTTTATCATTTTCTAAACAACCATGATAATAAAACTCATTTTCTTTACTGTGTACACCATTCTTCACCCACTTTATCAGAAATTTTCTTCTTTCCTATTCTTAACTATAATTATTCTGTACATATTTTGGCCCAGTGCTGATTCTCTCTGACAGCATGGTCAACACACTTCCACTTTAAAATTAATATTTCGTTCGCCATGTTCTACATCCGCAGCATATTCAATATCTTGTTATTGCTCACACTATCCTGTGTATTCACACTAAATATTGGCTACTCCTTACCATCTTGTACTGCATTATCTCCATTGTTCCAACTAGTAATTCTTATAATGTTAACTTAAAACTAAGTACGTTGGTAGTAAAAATTAAATGTTTACTGATTTATCAAAATGATCGTCAATAACAGTTGATTATGGAAGATTTGATAAAGGAAATTATCACAGAGTTTTTGGCGGAAGATATATTTGATGTCTTCAATGAGTCCGTATAAATGGTTTTATGAATGACTTCTGTACTGTGTACAAATCTTTGCGTATACATTTGGCTTTGCAGCATGTTTTGGTCCATAGAAGAGTTTTATTATTTTGATAGCTCAAATTTTGTCTCAATTTTATCTCAAAATTAGTGATTGTTGCATAAGTATTAACCACAAAATGTGCATCTTAATTATACAAACAAAGCATAAGTGCTGTTCCACCTTAAAATGGAAATTCTGTGGTTAATCAATTAAAAAGTGAAATTATATCACATACACTCCTTTGTAGATAGATTTGGATAACTTTTCTGTGATGTATTTAATTTTATTAATTTCATTGGCGCTATAACTCCGAGCGGTTCTTTGCCTGCTACAATCATGATTATGCGGCTTCCTCATCTTTTAAATACTTCTTCTCTTCTAACCATCTTTTTCATAATTTTTATATTCATAGTTTCTTAAGGCATCAAATTAAAAAAAGACTCAAAGAGTAATCCATCAATCATTATTCAGTTTTACTCACTTCGTTAATTCCAAAACAAATCCGCCCGACTACTATTGAAAGTTTTATTAATGTAAGTATTTTCAAGGATAGAGTTATTGACCCCCCCCCACGTCTAGACACTACCGTGGAGGATCATGGATTGAGATTTTGGAATTTCATTTATCATGGGGTTTACAGAGCCTACACTACACACAGTTTCAAATCAAATTTCCATATTCCAGCACCTGAGATACCAATCCATACAGAGCAATGTTGTTATATGGCTGCACTTAATCACCATGTTACATAATCTTCATTAGGTTTAAGTTTTAAATTGTTGTTAGAAGAGAATGACTTAACGTTCCTGCCTCGGCCATGCTTATGTATGATGGAAATGGCATTCAACTAAAATTTATTCGCCACTATCCAATAGATGAGCCTCTCTATACTTTTGAATTTATCACCTACACTTGTATAAGATAAAATTTTGTTTTAAAAACTATTTTAATCACAGTTCTGTCCCAGAGGTACACAAAGTTCTTCTGTTTCGAATCTGGTATATTTACGTAATGGTAACTGTATTTATAAAACATTGTTCTAAACTCCGTTTTAAGTGTATGAAATACATTAACTGTGTGAATCAAATATTTGAGTACTACTAGACATAATTTATTCAGTAGGGTTATAAACTGACGTTCACTTTTAAAGGGGAATTTTAGCGAATTAATTATATATATATATATATATATATATATATATATATTCTTCTAAATACACACATTTCTCTTGTTTTAAAGTTATTGGGTTGTTAACATTATTGGTATATTTATTCGGGAATATATTCTAAAATAATACAAGGTGTTTCTTGTGTTATGGTGTAGTTCTGTTAACTTGTGATTTTGCCTAATCCCCTTTGTATAACCTTAGATGTTTTAGCCTAGTAGTAGCCCAGTTATAGCATAGTTATAGCCTAGTTGTAACGTAGTCGTAGCCTAGTTGTAACCTAATAGTAGCCTATTTATAGCCTAGGTGTAGCTTAATCATAACCTAGTTGTAATCTAGTAGTAGTTTGGTTATAGGCAAGTTGTAACCTTGTTGAAGCCCAGTCATAGCCTAGTTATAACATAGGTGTTGGCCTAGCCGTAGACTGATTGTAACCAAGTTGGAACCTAACTGTAGCCTAGTCGTAGCATATTATTTGTAACCTCATTATAGCCTAGTTGTAACATATTCGTGCAGCCTAGTTATAGTATAGTGTTGACCTTGTTACAACCCAGTTATAACTTAGTTGTATTTCAGTTATAGTTTAGTTTTATTCCAGTTTTAGTTTAGTTGTATTCCAGTTGTAGACTAGCTGTAGCACATTTGTAGACTAGTTGTAGCCCAGTTGTAGACTAGTTGTAGCCCAGTTGTTCCCTAAGTTGTAGCCTAGTAGGAGCCAAATTGGAGTCAGTTTAGTTGCTGCAGCCCAGTAGGAGCCTCTTTGTATTTAGTCTAGTTGTAGCCTACTTGAAGTTAGTCTAGTTGGAGCCTAATGTAGCCTAGTTGTAGCTCTGACGTTTTCTTTAGATTACTAGTTTTAGTTGCCAATAGACTTATAAAAAATATGAGAACTGTCTGAAAAATTAACAATTGTATATATATTGAATAACTGTAGTTTTTATTTTAAGCAATGTTTTATAAGTGAGTAATAGCGTGGTTTTACAGAATTAATCACTTACGGCCAACTCATCATGACACGTAGTGTGTGTAAACATATTTGGTCAGCTTTGAACAGTAATGACTAAATAAATTTTTCTGTTTTTCTATTTTTTTTCCTAAAATTTGTTTGTGTAATAATACTATGTTACTAATATACTGTGTTAAAATATCTGAAATTACACGTTGGTTAATTCCTGTTAATCGGCGTTAAATAACGACACTATATTTAATATCATAACCCCTATTTAGTTGACAGTTTATCAATAATTAAACAATTAACATTTCGTGCTCCGAAAATGACCTTCCTATTTCAAAGGTAGAACACTGTATGTGTTTCTAAAACAGCAATTTGAAGTCCTCCTATTCATTTCGTTCTATTTATGTTGTTGGAGTTTGACGTTCATGAAAGTTTGGAACTCTCTCATTTTGTATGGAAAAATATCCCCTGGCTAAAATCTCTGTGTAATGGCTGTGTTTAATGCCATGTTTAATAACTTAGTTTGAACCAGTTCTCACTTTACCAATTCGTTAACAAATTTAACAACTCTTGAAATAATGTTTCTGTGTTAATCACACAGTATACGAAGTATAGGATAATTTTTGGGAATGGCTTTAGAGAAACGAAAAAGTGATTTTTGACAAGGCGTCCGTCCGTCGTCGTTGTCGTTGCCTTTTTGTCAGGAAGCATAAAAGCGGCCACAACAAATTGAGATAGGAAGCTCAAATTTGGTATAGGGGATCGAATAGGGGATTCCAAATTAGGGGATTCATATAGAACCCTAATGAAAATCATAAAAATTGATTTGAAAATATAAAATGGCGATATTTTAAAGAGGTTTTTGCACATATTATCTAGCATGTCATTCAATTTGTAACATCCTATATTAGATACAAATTTTAAGATTTCAATTATACATGTAATGATATCAAAACCAGTTCAATGTCTGTCTGTGACTAGTAGTAGTTCTTTCTTGTAGTTATATATATTTAATATATATTAATGTATATTGTATTAATGGTCATATTATGAACATTAATGCAATCTAATTCTTAATGCTACCTACAGATAGAGACATATTGACTATTGGATCTTGTTCAAACCTAAAGATGCAGTATAATTGGACATAATCTTTTAAGAGATATTGTTAACTATTCCGTATAACTAAGTATATTATGTTAATTCTAAATATCCATTTACAATATAAAAAGTCTGTGTAGGTGTTAATTTTTGTCATAAACATTAGAAAAAATTATATTAAATTTTGTGTACGTAGTGTTGCTTGATTTGAAATTTCACGAGTGCTTTTTGTTCAACGACATTCATGTATATATTCGTTTGTGTGACATATGTATAATGTATCCTTTGTTCAACTGTACTTTACATTAAAGGTAGAGTAAATATTCTTAAGGTTTATCATGAGTTTTGTAAAATAGTTTAAAACTAGAGTAAAATATAAAAAAAATCCGTATGTAAAGTTCCATTTGTGGTTGAACTTATTTAGTTGAAATTGTACATTGTTTTCCCAGTTAAAGTACGTAAAAAGATGGACGTAAAACTCAGTTCAAACCACGTTTAACCTTTAGAATTGGTTACATTAGCTAATTGGACTACTAAGGGTTAAAAACAGTCTTAATAGTAAACAAATAGTATTCTTTCTCAATGTTAGGTCCCTGCTAAATAGTCTACACCCATATCTCCGTAGTACTGCACCATGCTATACGATGAAATGAAGGGGGGTTTGAAAGAAACAATTATTATTTTAATCAATTTTTGGAGGTATTTGGAACTCTAAAACATATATCTTGTTTCACAAAATTGCCTAAATTCAACAGCATATGTACTACAATATCAATAAAAAGTGTAAAGATTATAAAGACTTACTAGAATAGTCTACATAAGAATAAAAGTTTGCTATTTGACTTAAAGAAGTCACCGACACAAGCCTAGCAAGTAAAGGTTCCTTCATATATGTAGCCTACATCTTCGCTTCGAGACCGTCCAGGGCTGAGACACTGACTCGAGCGAAGCGAGTTGAGACTTTTTTCAACGCTTATCTGATCTCAGAAAGTATATATTGGCAATTACGTGGTTTAGAAAACTTGTGTAACAACTGTTTTAAACAAACTTATCTTATATTCCATATACTGGGTAATACAATTTAACATTTCTTACCAGACTAACTTTTGTGAATTGTATTTAGAAGGTCTGTTGGTATTTACATTATATTTGAGGCTGGGTAAATACTATAATGACGCACACCAATTTGTTTCCAACTTCTATATCTTTGAAATGTTATATAGGTTTTTTATCTTGAAGGAAATTTTAACCATTCAAATATTTAACGGTTTGTGGTGTAAAATTATAAAATGGACTAGTATGTGTTCAATATTGAGTAGATATGTTTGTTACTAAGTATAAATATATGTATTTATTATATAATATATAATAAAAGAAATATTATTTATTATGTTGTTTTAAGTTAAACAATTTTTTAGTCCTTCCTGTGGCATGACCTATCGCGTTTCTTTATATGGACCAACTGCTGATTGAGGCTGAAATTAATTTTGTTTTAAAAATTAGCATTCTTTATTTTATAACGTATGATATTGTGATCACTCATACAAAGTATTGTAGTCGTAAGTATTTAATATTTCAGAAGAAAAGTCCATTTTGATATTCATTGACGTGACAAATTATCTTACAAAATATCTGTCTGTTGGTATGTGTGTATATTTCAATTGTGAAAAGTAAACGGAACGACGGATTAATACGAAGTTAGCTATGTAAGCTGCACCCTTTTTCTATTTTTAGGCCTCTTTCAGGACTATGGAAAAAAGAGCACTGTACAGTATTTTTCTGTATTGTATTTGGTGTAGGCCTCCTCTTCAGAGGAAAATATTTTTGTGTGTTTCTGTACAAAGAAGAAAATATGCCCGATGTTTGTAAACCGAATAGTCTGATATTTTGCAAATGGAATTCAGTCATCTATATAATATTAGTTTCATTAACCCCAACGCTGTGACCTAAATTTATAACAGTAATTAACCCTTTATTCATTTACTGAAACGTTAATCTTCGAAGCACAAATTTTCCAGCTCATGTGACAACACAAATACGCATAATTTAACAAAAGTCAAAAGCTGCAATATATCAAAAACCACTTCATGATATGTTATTGAACACATTCAGAGAAAATCAGGTTATAATGGTTTAGTCTTAATTAAAAACTGTGAAACAGACAGAGCACAATCAGTACACATTCCCGTACCAAACCAATGTTTTATTTAATTTCGGTTTAGTTTACTTTTTCTAATTTAAAAGACAAATAAATTTTTACAACTTTCACTTCCAATTCCAAGTAGAATAATTGTCAATCAAAAATAAAAATTAAGATACCTTAAAGGGAGCCCGTCTTAGGGTACCGTACATTCAACAATGAAAAATATATTAAGTGACGTTAGTGATAACTATAATGTGACGGGAATAAAGAACATGTAAATAAGATACAATAAACTAGAATGCAATTATAGAAAACCAAAAATAAAAAAAAAATAAAAATATATAAAAAAATTAACACACATTCTATCAAAAGTCAATCATAATTTACATTAATATTAAAATAATTATAATAGATTTATATTGTTGTTTGAAAATAACCACGCTTTTAATTTCAACACCAAGTAGTAATTAAATCAGTTGAAGTTTGAAATCATGGTAAAACCAACACCTCTTGAATTAATACTGTTAAATTGTGGTTATTTTGTACATTTTGCTTTGTAGATTAGTTAGGATCACAAATCCTTACGAAAAACAAAAAATAAAACTGCATCTTGAAAATTACAAGGATCTACCGTAAGGCAGAAATAATGAATTCTGAGAAAAAATTGTTCACTTCAGCTACGAATTCTGGAATTTGGTAATTGAAAATAAACATCGAACATGACTTTTTATTCCCTAAAAGGATAGCAACAAAGAAGCTCAATCAGATGGGATTTCAGCCCACCCTTTCCAGCTTTCTTCTAGTCTTGCCTTTATCCTTAACTTATTTTTCTACAGTTTCCCTTTTGATTCCACTCTATAACTTGTAGACTTGCCTCACTAATATTGTTCTTTCTATTCCACACTTAATCCAATGTTCTCTATTGGTATCGCTATCAGATTAAAGGTTCACAATTCTTGTAAGACTATTCTTCACATGTAAGCAGTATTTGTAACCCTTGTTTGTACCGTTACAATATAGGGTTTACATTGGTTTTATAATATTCTCAATTGCTTTATTCTTTTAGAAGTTTTCATCTCCATTCTGTGCTAAGATGTCCGAAAATCCTCTTTCCTTTTCTAATTCATTCCAGGATGTTCAACTCCGTTTGGATTCTTATTGTTGAAGCGAAAATCTTACGATCATCAACGCATTACGAAAATGAAGAAAATGACATCAAATAAAGACTACAATCCCTCGAATACTCTAATAATGTCAAGGTCGGAAGAGAATAAGAGTTGGTCAAAAAAGACCTGACAGGAAAGATCAACACACACGAATTCAAAACGTTTTGAAGAAAAGTGAATATCCAGCTATGGTACCTCGGGATTTTTACACGTGTACTAATATGAGCGGACTTCGTTTGAGATCACACAACTTCCATCTGTTCTTTATTGTACCATTTACAGTCAAAATAATCTCGATTCTATTACCTTAACCTCTTTAGACACTTTCATTCCCTTGATATTAAGTTCTTTAATTTGTCACCTTATATCTATAATGTTATGGGTAATGTCTGTGACGGTATCACACCTTAGCTGACTTTGGCATTATCTTAGTAGGATATATAAGATATCAGGCCGGAACCTTATATATCGGTTACGATAATCCAGTGGCAGTGGATCAGCTGACTCGGAGTAATTTGTGAAGAAGATAATGTGACGGCCCATTCGCATTATAAAGCTGAGAGAGCTTTCAGCTATCAACCGAGTGTTAAATCTCTATTACCGGCTTCCCTTTAATTTTGTATTTTACAAATTTATTCTAAATTCGCAATGGTCGGTTAAATATTTGGGGAAATTACCTGAGCGAAATGCCAAATAACATAAACGCGTAGTAAATTATATTATAACTGGCATGTTAATCGTAATATTCTGTCGGCCTATTCACCGCATGCTAGTTGGTTGTAATAAGTGCAGTGATTAGTGAAAGTGATAGTTCCTCTTTTGGGGAGTTGTAATTATCGACAGTTAGCTTCCACGATTGGTGAATGGTCAGGGCGCATAAGGGAAATTATGACTTAATTGGGTTAGGGCTCACGCGATTCCCAAACTCTAAAGTTAATTGTAGGCTAACCACTAATGTATCCTGTCGATAGATGTCGGCAAAGTTGATATTTTGAAACCTTTCAGTTAATCCTGGTTTTAAGACAATCATTCTACTTGTAACTTTTCGCTTCTATAGTCCATCCAGTTAGGGAAGGCGGGTGAAAGATTAACGCTCGGCTCGAGCTCCCAACAATACATAGGGTCCAGCCCTCGGCTGCCGGCCGCCCGCGCTAATGAGGCGTGAATTGCCCTGCACTCTAAAATATTATCACATAAAAGTACACTTAATTTGTAACTTTTTATTGCATATTTGATTTCTACGTGTGATTTCATGAAAAACTAGTCCAAACACAACGGCGTTATGTCAATTAGTAATTATAGGTTGCTCAAAATTGAATTATATTTCATTTAACCTTATTACAACTACATTTGTTGGTATCAAATCAAACAACATCAAATCAAATGAATACAATTTATTTAACAGGATTGTTATACATGATGTTGACGATTAAAAGTTATTTATATATTTACAGAATATTTATATAAAGCACACAATATTTATGCAAACTCAACTCTTCATTACATGTACAAATTAAGCCAAATCGAATCAAAACAATTTACTTACATAAAACAGGATTATTATACAGGATATTAAAAGTTAAAAGTTATTTACAAAATTACAAAATATTAACGTAAAAGACGCAACATATAACTGAACTCTTCATTACATGTACAAATTAAGCCAAATCGAATCAAAATAATTTACTTACATAAAACAGGATTATTATACAGGATATTATAAAATGTTACAAAAAGACGCAACATATAACTGAACTCTTCATTACATGTACAAATTAAGCCAAATCGAATCAAAACAATTTACTTACATAAAACAGGATTATTATACAGGGTATTAAAAATTAAAAGTTATTTACAAAATTACAAAATATTTATGTAAAAGACGCAACATTTATATAACTGCATAACATTTCTATATAATTCAATTTTGAGCAACCTATAATTACTAATTGACATAACGCCGTTGTGTTTGGACTAGTTTTTCATGAAATCACACGTAGAAATCAAATATGCAATAAAAAGTTACAAATTAAGTGTACTTTTATGTGATAATATTTTAGAGTGCAGGGCAATTCACGCCTCATTAGCGCGGGCGGCCGGCAGCCTAGGGCTGGACCCTATGTATTGTTGGGAGCTCGAGCCGAGCGTTAATCTTTCACCCGCCTTCCCTAACTGGATGGACTATAGGAGTCCAGTTCTAAACTTCTTTTTATTATTTTTTTTCCGTAGTTTAAGGTCAAACGATATCAGGGTCATCGTTGCCTTAAAAATAAGAAATAAAATAAAGACTACAGCTCTTGAATACTCCATTTGCGTCAGGGTCGCAAGAGAACAAGAGTTGGTCAAGCGAAAGCTGAAAAGAAAGATGAAAATATCTAACCCTAAACCAGATGATGAAAAGCATCCAGCTAAGTATCTTAGAATTGTCATACCTCTACTCATTACAAGTAAGACCATGATATCCATTCTGCACTTATAGGTGACAACAACCAGTTTCACCTGTTTCATTCATGTTGTACCCCCTCCCATTATTATTTAAATGAAGAACTTACGTGGAACAAAGAAATTCGACCACTTTTAAAAACAACACAATTTTATTCGACCAAATTTAGAAATAAATTGAAGATTCAAGATCCAAATCAAATTGCATTTTAAAGAACATTGAAATAAGTGAATAACTCTAAAATATCACCCGTTAATATTTATGGTTATTTATAAAATAATGAATAACAATGTGTTATTGTAATTCCATGCCAAAGAAACAAACTTTACAGAAATACGAGCTCTTGTTTTTTCTATATACAAATTTCAACAAAATCAAATAACATCAGAATCCTGTTCTAAACTTTGGCAGAAGTATAACGGAAAAAACTATGGTTCAGTGAGGCAGTGAGACGAGATTGACTGAGTCTTGAAGAAAATAATGAGTTTCAAACTTCATTTAAAGACAAATGCGAAACATTCAGGAAATTCTGTTAGCTGAAATATACCTCCCCCCCACACATTTCTAAATTTCTGTTTAAACTCAAAGACCGTTGACTGATTTAATTCAATGAATGTAAAATAATAAGGGAATTTTACAGACTAGACAGAACGCCTGCTACAGATTATTATATTAGGCTCTCCTTCTAAACAACAAAAATTATTTTCTCTTATAAAATATTGAAAATAGTTTAACGTGATTACACCAAAGAAAACCTACAGGTTTAAAAAGTCTACGTTTATTTCAATTTATTAGAGTAAAAAAATATCTCAAAAAGGAAAATTTTGAAGTGGAAAATAACTATTTGTAGATACTCCCATTTTAAGAACTCTAATGTCCCTAGTTCTCTAATAAGTCACTTTTAGGGGGTGGGAGTAAAAGAGTAAAATATATATTTAAATAATAATATAGATGTCCAAACCTATACAACTCATCATTTTTAGTTTATTTATTTTTTAATGAACGGTTACAATTTAGTTTACAAAATTTTATAAAACGTCCCCATTTTGATATAAAATGTTCCGATTTTTTAGTATTTCTATAAAATTTAATATAAAAAATGGCACTGACGAACTTCTAATTGAATGAATTGAACAAACTTAACTAGATTTTTAAAATAAATATTCACACAGCTGTATTGTGAAACGACTTTTCATTTTAAATTCAAATAAATATAAAAATTTATGGTAAATAAAACAATTTGCAAAAAACAGTATTATTTAATTAAATTTACATTTTTATCAAATAAAAATAACAAGACAGGGATGTTTTTGTTGTTGCTGAATAATAATAAAAAATTAATGTTCAACTGTTATATAGGTCTAATAGTAATGTTATTCATAAATTGATTAATTTTCGTGAATGTTTGTCTCGTTTCAAAATATCTTTGCCATAAAATAAAAAGTAAGAACTCAAATATAATACACTTTAAGTATATAAAATAGCTATTCTTATAATTTCCGATACGACGTGTTAAATTGAGTAAAGTGATTAAAAATCTAGTCTCGAAAAGCGATAGTTTGTCACCTTTCAAAAGCCTCGATTAATCGCATAAAAAACAAATATAGGGAACTTTACCTATTCATAACATTTCCTTAAAATGTGACTCTTGGGAGAACTTGGAACTTATTGATTAAAAAAAGAAAGCTACTTCTGATAGTTTTTTTAACATTAAAATTTTCCTTTTCACAATCTATTATGACAGTGCTATGCGTCAACACTTTAAACCTTATATTTGGTTCTTCATTTTAGGTTAAACTGTTTTTGATAAATTAATGTTACACTGTTTTATAAAGCCAACAGTGAGTTTAGAAAAATTTTTGTACATTGTTAAATAGGTTTTGGTATGGTGGAGCAATATCTTTTTAGTTGAACTGAGTTAGTTGAATTTTTTCACCCCAAACACCGAACACGTTTATAACCTAGAAATAATACTTATGTTACTATTATCAAACATAAAAACACATTTTATTTTGTGTATTATTATTTCAGTTAGGTTTATTATGTTTATTAATTAAACAGTAAAAAAGATACAGTATAACAAACACACATAACACAAAATACGACACAATTCTCATAAAAAAATACGCCTAAGTATCAGACGCGTTTCAACGACAAGGTCGTCCTCTTCAGTGATACACCAGCTACACCAACCAAACCAAAACTAGTGTATCACTGAAGAGGACGACCTAGTCGTTGAAACGCGTCTGATACTTAGGCGTATTTTTTTATGAGAATTGTGTTCTGTGTGTTTGTTATACTGTATAGTTTTTGTCATAAGTCAAGCTCAACATTTAATATAGTAAAAAAGATCATTAATAATTTTATGGTGGGTTCATGATATAAAGGATGTCTATCATTAATATCGTTGCATCCACAGTTAAAAATGAAAAAAAAAATTATAAGAGTCCTTGCTTTCGAATAATACGTCAGAGTCAGAAGAGAACAAGAGTTGGTCAAGGAAGAAATGATAGGAAAGATGAGAGGGGTCTAACCCAAGATTACACAAAGTATGGTGTAGATCCAGGTAGTACGCCTAGGGATTGTCAAACCCATACTCACTATAGGTGTGCCTCCAAATGAATATTGTTTTAAAATTTTTATAACTGAGACTAAATACAAACGTGAAATCTTTTCTTAATCGCTATTTCCATTAGACTTAAGTTTTCATTTATTGATCAAGCCAAGCAGTAATAGTTTTAGATTTACTTTCAAGCATCCAAATTACTGGGCTATATTGGTGTTTCTTACTTTTGTCATGTTTTAGGTTCATCACATGATAACGAGAATTGATTGAAACGTCGTGTATTAGTTTATGAAAGCTAATGATCACAAATGTCCGATTAAACCATATAATAGTATAAATTTATTTATTCTATTGTTCATCTTAAAAAGTCTATATTTCATTTAAAACGTCTCAAGTCATTTTCTTCAAAGTAACACCTTTTATAGATTATATATTTTATTAGAAAGATTAAAATAAAGTTTAAACGTTGATGTCATGAAGGTCTGCTATAATATTCTATACAAGATTCTTTGACTTGAGTCTTCATTAAGTTACAATCATGAATAAATAGTCCTCGAGTTGAAACAGAAATTTAGAAACGGGGGCCGGGATTATATTATAATTTAACAGAATTTCTTCAATGTCTCTGATTTGTCTTTAAATGAAGTTTGAAACTCATTATTTTCTTCAAGACTCAGTCAATCTACTCTGCCGGTCTCACTGAACCATACTTTTCCCATTATACTCCTGACAAAGTTTGAGCTGGATTCTGATGTTATTTGATTTGATTGAAATTTGTATTAAATATCACGGGGAGCGTATTTTAAAAAGTCTGTTATGGGTGAATTTAAGAATAATTCACCGTTAGTAATAACTTTATAGATTATAAAAAATGTTGTCAGTTTATTGATATAGTTAAATATGGTTCATTTAAAATATTCCATATTTGCCTCAATTTTCTACATTCATTGTACAATATTAGAATTGTCTGTATGAAGAGATGTGTTTAGACTATTGTGTTTGTTTAAGTTTTACATCACTAACGAATCTTTTATTTTTTATAAGCAATTTCTTTTCTTAAATTTACGTCGATATAATAGTTTACTAACACTTACAAGTTATAATAAACTATGCAAAATCATTGCACAATTTTTATCACTCACTCACCCATTCCGAAAACCATTTTTTTTTAACGTAAAAAAATTGAGTTCCATAGTTTTCTGTCAAAAAATTAATTCTGAAAACCATCTTTGAAACAAATAATGTTTAAACAGGACCTAAACGTGTTTACCTAGTACAAATAGTATTTGATTATAGTCTGTATACCGTAACTTGGCGTCTGAACCCTTGGCTACCTGCGAGCGGCCGGAACCGTCCCCCGTCGCTCCCATCCTCACCCATCTGTTTCAGTGATGAGTCACCTACTAGCGTTAACACTGCACTGTTTAACTTTTTTATGGGAGACACAATTTTAATTTTTTTTTAGCATAGTTAAAACGTTTAGGAAAATATAAGCAAATTGATACCAAACACGACACTATTCCGTTTGTAAAAGCCGCCAGTAGAAAGCTCTTTACACAGCTACTTTTTGCATAATCACATACTTATTATTTACATGTTTACGTACTATTTACATACATTTGTGTCGTGTTTGGTATCAATTTGCTTATATTTTCCTAAACATTTTAACTATGCTGAAAAAAATTTAAAATTGTGTCTCCCATAAAAAAGTTAAACAGTGTAGTGTTAACGCTAGTAGGTAACTCATCACAGAAACAGCTGGGTGAGGAAGGGAGTGACGGGGGGACGGTCCTGGTCCAGACGCCAAGTTACGGTATACAGATAATAAAATCTAGCTTTTGATGACGCCGGCCATGGTTCGTTTTTACAGTTATTTTTAAATACTAATATATTTTGAAATTGCGATTTTGCACGTTAGTTTGGGTTACCGATTTTCACATTTCAATAAAATGCAAACGATATCTGTAGAGATAATTTGAGGAATTACTTTTCATAACAGACCTATTGTAGTTTAAAAAAAAATTTTATTAATAATTTACGTGAACAGGCTGAGGAGAATTTGATGAAAATATTAGAACCAATGTTGAGAAAATTGTAATGTTATGTTTGTTTTCCTTATGGCATGTAACTCCAAAATATGAGTTATCCAAAAGAGGAAAATAAAATTCCAGATACGGTCAAAATATACTTTCATAGCAAATTTGATTAAAATCGGTTTTCGCGTTTGTGCAGTAGAGCACTGCATAATGATGTCAGTCAGACATACAAAATCACTTTTTTTTGAGACTCAGAGGACCCCAAAACGTATTTATAACATATATTTTTTTCGGCCCATCACATAACTTTCTATATCTTACATATATGTAAGATATTAAAATTTTATAATTTTAACTAATCATCTTAGTCATAGTAGATAAACTGGTCCTAACCATTTACCAACAAACAAGATTAAAGACGGATATAGAATGAAGTATTCAAAACCCGTCTTCAACTTTAGCCTTGATTGCTTAAAATAAGCAACTCATTAGCATACTCAATAATCGAATATTTCGTAATCAATCCCAAGGTCGACAATAAGGAAGTATAAGTCAGTGGCACGCTACATTTGTTGTCACGATTTGTTACTCATAATTATAAGTCACGTTCTTTGTGTTACTGATTAGATTAATCATGGAGGAATAAAATTGAACTTTCATTTTCTCACATAAATGTAGTTTGGAGAGAGTTTTGAGATGGGGTGAAATTTGATTGTCGTGAAATGTCAGTTTTTTAACATCTAATGTGGTTTTTAGAATGATGTTCGCTGTTACGTATCTTGAACTAAAACCCAAAAGGCTGGACAGGATTTTATGAAATTTGTATTGTCAAAATATTTTACTTTATGTCTCGGCGTTTTCTTTAAAATATTTTTGTATAATTTAAAATTTGCGGATAACTACCATATCAAAAACAAAAGATTGTAAATTTTCTCAAAATTGGAACAAACGTTGTAATCAAGTTTTTCTCAAATGTAACTCCTCATAAACTGAAGAAACTTATTTCGTGACGATGTCACATCGCTCTGGGATTAGAAGTAACAACTTGAGCTTAGCTTGTATCCAGCCTTTTTGAATAGGTTGTAAGGTAAGGTTAGGTTAGGGTATGTTAGGTTAAGTTTAGTGAGGTATTGTTAGGGCGTTATCATAACAGACCCATACCTACACCTTATCAGAACGGGATTAATGATCCGTTTATTTTTCTTTTAGTTAGAAAGTATTGTGGTGAGAACAAAATACACACTATTTTGGCACTGCCTGACTTACTAAATGTATGATTGATTGTTTCATTTGCTTATCGCCAGTCTGTACATTCCAATGTTTGAACTGAGTTTGGTAACTTTTCATATACAGGATGCATCGAAAATATGTTAATACTTATATATAAATGATTTTATTGAATATAGACCATCACTACTTTTAAATTTACTGAATGAAATCACAGAAAAAATCGACAATCTCTTATTTTGCACTACTACAGTTGATTAAAAAATCAGCTCTAGAAACATAAATAAAATAAAACAGGGCAGCTAGCTCAAAAGATTGACTTATTAAATTTACATATAACTTTATTTCTATTTAAGTGTTAACATCTTTTTGAACCACTCTGTATAAAAATATTTTGGTCATTAGCCCAGACGTTTTAAATCGTTTAGTTTCACACAGTTTTGATTATCTTAAAAACAGCTGTATAAAACTGAACTAGTTTTCTAAAAATATATCCTTCAAGGATCGAAACAGTTATTGGTCCTTTTTATAAATGTTAGTTCCAGAATTAACTGTAAACAAATAATAAATTCTACTAAAAGTTCGAATATTTCAAGATCGAAGTAACAATAATTTTTGATTGAATATTGTAATTATTTGAAGATTCATAAATCAAACTAACGCTCCAAATTCCAAGTAAAAGACAATTATTACGGGTCGAGTGTAGGCCTACTTTTGAAATTACCAAAATGAACCCTAGCTGCCGGGATGTTTAGTGATTTTTTCCTCAAAGTACTCAAAAACTGTAATTTTTTTAATTATCATACCTTATTTGAAGTCGATAGTAGTTCCTTATATTATATTAATTGCTACATGTTTCGCTGCCATAGGCAGCATCATCAGACCAGCTAATAACATAAACACATTGTTCACACACACACACACATCACAAAAACATATAAAATTCTTGGTCTAACACAAATCATCATGCAGAACCGGCACTCGTTAAAAGTTAAAAATTATATTAGTTCCTCACAGTATATGGCCACATGTTCAATGAGTGAGTTAGAATGGGACACTGCTACTTTGAACATTCCTTATCAGATATGTTAGTCCTATTCTGATGTTCAAATATCAGGTCATATATTTTATGTAGTTGGAGGTGAAATTCAGTGGAGGTGAAATTTATAAGCACCAAAAAATCAATCCGTCAAACATATTAAATGACAAACTGAATTTCACCTCCAACTACATGTATGACCTGATATTTGAACATCAGAATAGGACTAACATATCTGATAAGGAATGTTCAAAGTAGCAGTGTCCCATTCTAACTCACTCAGTGAACATGTGGCCAATATACTGTGAGGAACTAAAACAATTTTAATCTTTTAACGAGTGCCGGTTCTGCATGATGATTTGTGTTAGACCAAGAATTTTATATGTTTTTATGATGTGTGTGTGAACAATGTGTTTATGTTATTAGCTGGCCTGATGATGCTGCCTATGGCAGCGAAACATGTAGCAATTAATATAATATAAGGAACTACTATCGACTTCAAATAAGGTATGTTAATTAATTAAAGCAGTTCTAAGGCAAAACAATGAATACTGTAATTTTCTTTAACTTTCGGTTAGATAGAGTGATATTCAATTTCACACAAATTTGATCAAATACGTTTTCGCTGTTGTTGAGATACGCAAATTTTTAAAGCAAAATTCTTTCATAATCGTCAGAGTCAATTTGAAAAACGTTTACTTTGGGTCTTACGGCAGCTTCTCTAAATGTCAAGTTTAATTTTGTGTATGAACGTATGTGGAAGTTTGTGGGTAGCTTAACCTAATTATAAGTTTAAGGTAATAATGTTTTATTTCGAAATTTTAAACGTAAAGTAAAACGTTAAAAAAAATGGCACCAAACCCTGCAGTTAAATAAGGTTCCCAAGAAGTTTAATTAACAGAAAAGTTGATACAATAATATAGAAATATATTAACATTAAAAATATTCTTATAAAAATATAATTATTATAGAATATAAAATATAAAATTGTCAAGTTATTTCAAATAATATACAATTACAAAAATCACTTAAAACAATGTAATAAATACGAAATATAAAATGTCTACTTATTTATAAATAAAATCAAACATGACGCAATTAATAAGAATGAAAAAGAATATAAAAATGTGTGCTATTAACGGTTTTATGTTGTGTTATGTTTTTAGTGTGTTTATTGTTATGTGACGACCTCTAATGAGTGATTTGACTATTTCCTACGGCCTAATGATGGAAACATAGATTTTTCGAAACCGCAGTAACCTTTACGAGGTGAGTAATTAGACCGTATACTATAGAATATAATTCTTTCATAGAAAATGAAACAATCTCACCTACACATGATTTCAAACGACTTCCCTGAAACAATCCAGACGATATATACACCATCATTAAAACCAGCACTTCAAAATATTTGGAATTTTGTTGGGGAAATGGTCAAATAGTAACAAGTGAATTTATTTACTTTACTTTATTTATTTACTTTTCCAGTTTAATTGAATCTTTTGTTTACCTATCATTAGACCTATTTTAACAGACATTGTACAAACTTGTTTGTAGTGCATGAAGCATAAAAATTAATTGTCTATTTTGATTTGTTTTTCAAGTATTGGATTCGAACATTCAGAAAACTACTTTGGAGTGATGATGTCTGGTAAGATAAACAAATACTTTAGACTAATTATATTAAGTTGTCACTAACTTTCTCATAAAGACATGTTATCGTTGTTTTGATATAGGGTGTTTCAACACTACTGTTTACATCTATTAGTGCCCCTTACGAAGGAAATGCCCACCTATAAAAGCCCCAACTTTTTTAGGACATGAAGGGTGTTTGGTATTCATATGGCCCCTGCATAAACCCAATTAGGCTACACACTTGACGAGGCGGCGTGCGCATTTTTTTGATTGATGCGATAATAGAGCAGGTTTGATCAGATGCTGTTTTGCAATTGTAAAGTGTGCGTGTTACAAAAAAAACCGCTTATATATATTTTTTACGCTTTAACCTTCAATTCACCACTCTATTTTAAAAAGGACACTGGAATATTTGTGTTTGTGATCTTTTACTTCCAGCTCTGCAGACCAGTCCTGGCCAGGAATCATCCTAACATCATACCTCAAGGTAAGATCAACATTCACTTAATTATTTCAGTGTCTGTTATTTAATTAATATCATAATAAAGGTCCTCCGAAAATAACAAATAAAACATTACACCAGATTTACACCCCTTTTGTTCAGCGCTGCCAGAGGCGTTAAAATTACGTTACAAAGGGGATAAAGCATAGTATTCTCTCTACGTAAATTGTGTGCCACCCAGACTTCTAGCTGATGGAATAAATCAGTCGGTGTGTATATAATTAAGTAATATTGAAAATATAAAATTATTGAACTATAAAAATGATAGCTTGGATAGTTAAAAACAAGTTTCTGACTATTACATCATATTATGTTTAGATTTCAATAGAAATTTTTTAAATTGTAGACTTAAAAGAACTATCCAAGGAAATCAACTTATCGACTGATTGCCAACTTTGCATTGTGAAGTATTTATATAAAAAGAAATTTAGAATATTAACAGCACATGCTAATAAAATGAACTGATAAAATTCATTTCTGAGCGATACAGTAGCGGGAGTTCCTGTTTGATGTGGACACAGTAGGCCTACTAATTGGAGAGTTTAACTAAACTGTTTGTAGCAACAGAAAATTGTATAACACGTCACCACATTCGACTAAAATATGATGTGGGGTCTTCTTCTCTTCTTGGCAGACAATTATTCCAACCATTCTTTACTCCTATTAGTTTAAGCTGTTCTCTGAGTCTACAATATCCTGTTATAATTTCCCAGGACCTTTTTTGGCCTGCCTTAGTCCAGGTATTATTTTCCATGGGCATGCTCCTTTGGCCTCTACTTTTTCTTTCGAATCTTTAAAGGACAACAAAAATGGTTTTAGTTATTAAGAAGGGGGAGGTGTCTTGCTAAGTACTATTAGATAAGTTATATGGTTGTGATAAATTTTCTATCCATTAAATTTCTTTTTTATTGATGTTGACCAAAACGTTACGTCAACAATGGCTACATTTTAGCAAAATTTGATCAAAATTATTAGACCTAATTTTATTAAAATCAAAACATTGAGTTTAATTTTATAGCAGCCACCCTGAAATTTTAAGCTATTTAAAAAAATAAACACATTAAAAAAACACTTGTCGAGATATATCCAGTTTATGATCCCATCATATTTGATAAAAATTGGACCACTTATTTGGGTTGTAATTACTACATACTCAATGGATGACAGACACACATTCCGAAACCCCATTTATTAATTCAAGATTCCTAAAAAGATATTTAAATAAACAAATTAACTTTGATTTCATCGCTCCTTTACAGAATTTTCTCTAAAATATCTCTATTGAAATAATTTACAGCCATGTATTTCTTAATAAATAATTATAATACACTTACCTTTAATTAATTATTAAAATTTCATAAAGCGTAGTAAATATTGACTTTAACAAGACCGTGTTTTTTTGTTTTTATTTTAACGTCTCACTTAAAATAAATCTAATAGTAAATCTTTTTATTATTCAAACTTTTTCTTTGATATATTTCCATTTAAGTTTTGTTTTAAATTCATTCTTAAGCCCTTAGTCATTTCTGCAGAAGGATATAACTTTTAAAAAGTAATCTAAAATAAATCCTTGTGAAGAAATGGATTTCATGTGATTAATATTCTTCTGTTTTAGATAATCGGGGTTTATTCTACATTGTGTGTTTTATACAAAGAAGTAAGTTTGGATTTTATTTTAAATATTATCTATTTTAAATGAACAAATGTATTGTATGTTATTGTTAACATATTCAAGGTAGGGATATTTATTTAATTTGATTTTCATAAGTTAGTCACGATTTTTAGATTTCGTGAAATTGGCGAAAGTGTTTATCAACATTTCATCTTTTTGTTGTACATATACTTAGGCGCAAAACGGAATGACACAATTTAAGAAAAGTTTTTCAGTATTGCATTTGGGTTTCTGGAATGTACATAATTTAGTTCAATCGAAATTAAAATAAACAGTGAAAAATATTTTTCTCACTCACCCTTCCCCAAAAGTAACAAAAATTATGAATGAACAAAAATATCACATCCATAATTGTCAGTGTAAAAGTAAAAATTTACTATAACGCTGATTATGGAAAAAAAAACCACAAAAAACTGTATATAGGACCTATACTTGTAAATCGTTTAATTTAAATCTTGCTTTAATGTATAAATGACCGGGTCAAGATTAATTTTGTTTTTGATAATACTTCAGGAAGTATAATAATTTTATCTACGACTACACCGTAAAACACCTATTTTGAATCCACTAGTCGAATTATAGCAAGTGTCATTTACGTTCAAATTGTCCAATATCGTATAGATTTTTCATTACGATACATATGTTTAACCAATCACAGCTCAAAACTGTCCGACAGAAAGTCGAGGTTTTTACAACTACATTTCTGAAGTTTTTAGATCAGCTGATAATTGTGTTGTGCCCACGGAGTTTTCATTTAAAATTAATTTAAATTGAGTGATAGTAGCTGTGAGGAAGATAATATGCTCCTCACGTCATGTAACACCTGTATATTAATAAATCTTCTAAGAATTGATTGTCTAAGTTCAATCAACAGAGCACTCTCTGTTGTATCTATGATCAGGTGGAGTATGTCCCCTTAATAAAAACAATCTCTTATTTTCGAATACTCTATATATTTGCATATCTAAAGTAATCGTAGAACAACGATCGTATGTGGCAATTAGCGCACTCGTTTGCAGTTTAAGACATCAAATTATTCCATTAATAGATATCTTTATAGAATCATTGTATAAAATACTATTTACTTGCGATTTATCGCATGTGTTTTTATTATAATCCTGAAATCTGATTAAAATTTGAGTCCATTTTGAGAAAAAACCTCATGACCAATTAATTATTTTACTCCTTTTTACAGAAAACGCATTAACTAGCCGATTTTGAGGAAATTGTTGTTTTGTATTTTCTGCATTGAAATTTCTACCCCAAATTTTAGGTTTATTGAAAATATTGGCAGAAAAACCCCGAGATAAGATCAAAAAATGTTTTTATACCACATTAAAATCAGTAGATGCGCTGGGAATGTAGAGCAGTGATAAGAAAATAGACTTATGAGAACGATTCAACATCAATATTTCAATTCATAATATGACTATCTCTACACTACGTATTTTCGGGAAAGTAAATAAGAAAAGAAAATTCGTAAAATAAAAGATAATTGAGATTTACCAATTACAACAAATATGTTTTAAAGTCCAAATCAGTGCAACCTTATGGGTTATGGATAATGTACATCCTGAGGATCTATAGATTTTGTCTAGATTTTTTGTTGGTTATATGGAAAAGAAATAAAATCAATTTCCAATTTCGTTTAAAAACTTCGAAAACTGGAAATTGTCAAATACAACATAGAAAAATAATATCTTATAAACATTACTAATCAACTGTAATGTGCCAACTACAACTCTTGTGGTAACTTCAATCGAAAAATGAATGAAAACACAACATTCCACAAAAGCACTTATTGATCCAAAGATGACGTTTCATTGACTAAGTCATCCTCAGTTGCTACATGCACACTGTCCACTATCCACTCTGTGTATGTAGCAACTGAGGATGATGACTAAGTCATTGAAACGTCGTCTTGTATTTTTTGTGCATAACGTGTTTTTTTATGCAAATTTTGTTTTGATTCATTTGGTGATTATTTTAAAATTATTAAAGTAATACTCTTACCTAATGATTCTGTGTATTGAACACAATTATATATTTTTTAATGATATAACACAGTACCCCTAAATATCTCTCTCCATCTCTCTCGCTTTTAGGATTAAGTAATTTCAATTACTCGCTGAATGGGACATCGCCAAGTGATATCCATTGTTTGCGACATGATTTGTTTTAATTGGGGAATGGTGCAGAGTTTAAACTGTCTGTTTGATATTAATTAAAAACAAGAACAATGAAAAAACTATTAAAACAATAAACAGTTACAAAACAAAATTCGTTTTTTCATTAGTTTTAATTTATTACATTTCTACGAGAGCTAAGTTAGTATGGAAATGTTACCACTTTATTAGTTTTTCTAATATTCTTTGTTCTTGTAATATTTTGAAGACTTATTGATATACTGCAAGTCTAAATTTGCCTCTTTTGTACTATAAATTTGTAAGAGGATTAAATCGTATTTTATCTTTCTGAAAATGCAAACAACATCTTGATTATTATCGCTTTATATAAAAAAGGTGTAAAAACTTAAAATAAATACCCTTAGAGTTGAATAGCGTCAGGTATGGAAGATAACAAGAGATAGTTATAAAGGAATTGATAGAAAAGATGAAAGAGAGGAGTGTAATACAAGATTACATGAAATAGTGTAGATCCAGCTTGGAGACTTGGGATTGCCACGCCACTGAGAGTAAGTCGTCTTTCTACTTCTTAGTCATTGAACTATGATTTCATTTAGTTATGATTTGGTATACCCGTTTAGAACAGAATTTTTACCAATACTTCACTAAATAGAGTCTCTTTTGTAATAGTTCCATGGATAATACCAGATGTAACAAATTCCCGGGGGCAGTTAAATAACGTTTAAACTGGACAAGTTTGTGAGCTACAACTTTAGAAATGTTATTCTTGTAAACGTACTCTATTTTGGTATTATAAAATATAATCCCTCTACCCCAAATGGGGATTTTGGGGAACTGTAAATTTCCAAATGTAAAACACTATCGAGTAACACCTCAGTTTAAGGGGTTGTTAATAGACAATATCTTGGTACACTGAAGGTTGCTAACTTACTCCAACTAAAAATTGTGACTGATCAAATATTCAAAAAATACATTTAACTTCAGAATCTACTCAAAGGAAATTGTGAAAAGAAAAAATTATTACAACAAAAACTGTACTGATATTTGGTTGTACTTTGACCAGTGTCTTTCTACTTTTGATTACTGTCATTGAAAATATGATAATTATGAACGTTTTGAGAAACAGTGTCATTAATATTAGGAATAATTACTGAACCAATTTTGAGGAGATGGGTAATTGTTTGGCTTCATACATGGAAATATTTTGAGTTGATTTTGAATAATCGTAATTTTTTAATTTTGTACAGTTAGTCCAAAATTTTAAGTTAATGTCCACATAATAGTTTTGGTGAAAATTGTTTCACTGGTTGGGGTAATAGAGTAAAAATATCAAATAGAGAGGATATAATAAAATGGTTCAGGGAAATTAAAAATATACATTTGGCCAACCCATCACATAACTGTAGACTACTTGTGTAAGAACTTAAACGAAAACAACTCTAGTCAGACATCACATTTCTTAAGTATTGTTTCTCAATCATGTATTTTTGTAAAAAATACTGAAATTAACACAACTTTCTCTATACTACGTTTTTTAAAACAAAATTAAAAATTATTTTAAATAAGATTTTATATTTACATTTATATTTATCAAGTTACAATCATTGAATAAATAATGTTTGAATTAAAACAGAAATTTAGGAACGGGGGAAGAGGTTATATTTGAGCTAACAGGATTTCCTCAATGTCTCGGATTTGTCTTTAAATGAAGTTTAAAACTCATTATTTTCTTCAAGACTCAGTCAATCTGCTCTGCCGGTCTCGCTGAACCATACTTTT
The DNA here is from genome assembly GCA_963513935.1 of Aphrophora alni. NCBI lineage: Eukaryota > Metazoa > Arthropoda > Insecta > Hemiptera > Aphrophoridae > Aphrophora > Aphrophora alni. Next base: position 131,359,608 of record OY740767.1, read on the forward strand.
TCCATTATTTCCCCGTCAAAGTTTAGAGCTAGATTATTATGTTATTTGATTTTGTTGAAATTTCTGTTAGGCTAGAGATTACATTGAGTTTTCAAAAAAAGTGTTTTATAGGCGAATTTGGTACGAAATCATTATCAATGTTAATTGCGTCGAGTAAAGAAAAGATTTTATTTATTTATTTTTGTTTCAAAATTTGTTAAATTGGAGATTATGGGTTTAAGGCATTTATGTGGACAAAGTATATTTCAAAAATTTGTTTTTTTATTTTGTTAATCACTGAGCAATTACCTATTTTAGATCATTATATACCCGATGTCCTACGAATAGGTCACTATTTTTGAATGAATATGCCGGAAATATGGAACGCTCTACAAACTTGACAGTTTACAGTTATATTACATGTATATTGTGAAATTGTACCCTCTAGTTTCATTTTTATATGGTCAATTAAAAAAAAAATGGAGGAATAGCAGCTTAAATGCTTTTATGACTCTTTTTTGTTTCACTGCTATCAATGCATAGCTATTGATGACCGTCAATTCAAATAAAGGATACATTTGTATCATTATTAATTTATTAATGTTATTTTTTACTTTTGTTTATTAAATTTTACACATTTTTATGTTATTTGGAAATCAACTATTTGAATGGTAATTCTGATTCGCTCAAAATCAGCACGAAGGATATTGATCAAATTTTGCTTATATGTAGCCTCTACGGACCCAAACAAAATATATTTGTCGAAATCTCCCAAAAAATCATTTCAGGAGAACATATTATCTTCGAAGGTGATATAAAACTACCGATTTCGATGAAATGAGAAAATTAATAACTCAAACCAGTTTGGGAAATTGGAATTAAAAGAAAATTAAGATTAGAAATGATTAGGAAACATCCACAATGAACCTAAAGTACCGAAATAAATACGATTTATACTTTTGCAAACACAATTTTATACCACAAACCAGCCATCGGTAGGCTGACGACGAATATTATTATCTGTGTGAGAAAGTTAGTGCAATGTTGTCATTATCAAATTTTAGCTATTCTTTTTGACATTATACTTAGTACTTGGCTTTGTTAGTAACGCGTGTTAAAATTAAAACAATAGTATGAAATGATAAGATCAATGCACATTTCATGACGGCTCAGAATCTGTACCTTCTTCTGATAACGGTTGGTAAATCTTTTGGAGATATCATAAAATCAGTAATTACGATTATAACTTATTTATTACAAATTAGTAATACGAATACAGTATAGATATTAGCCGAGTGTTGACGGAGACACACGAAGTAAGGACGCCGTTAGATTCTCGTCGTGACGCGGGCCAGTTCGTGTTGGTCGGTTGTCATGACCTCTCGTGTATCTGACTGCCGTCTATAATAAACAAACAATATAGTGTGTGCCGCGAGTTAGGCGTCGTTCAGTGATAGACATTGTTTCTGGAATTATTATTGTTCTTTCGGTGGATTTTCGATTGTAAGTAATAGAAAAATATGTGTTGTATCTGTTCAAATTGTAATATGAAGGGAAATGATATACTGCATCTTAGTTTATATATTATAAAGTTGACTCATTAATATTAAAAAGGAGTGACAATAAATATAAAACATATGTATAATAATATTACATTTTCTTTGTGTAATATTAAATTTCAATTGATAAATAGAGTTGATAATTTTGTTGAACAACTTATAATTTATTTACAGTAATAATTGTAGAAATTCATTATAAAGCACTATTTAAAGAAAAGTATAGTGTTTCTCAGACAAACACGATTGTCTTGCATTTTCTAAACTTAAATTTTTCAGAATTAGGGACTTTGAAAGTAATTATATCAATTATATATAAAAATATATTCAGAATTATCAACATTTCCCCTTTAATATAGTATGCACTCCAAAATGTTTATATATTTAATTATTATTTTTTATATACATAGAAATTATAAAATGCTTCGCATTTCAGTTTATTTGAAAACCTTTATCAAAATTGCAAACAGAATTATGTCAAAAATGTTGTAACAAATCAATGACTGTTAGGTGTAAGAGCGAGTACCATTAATTTAGTTTATTATCAAATACATAAGGCGTCTCAAATTTTGACTGTAATAATTGCTCTATTTATTATATTTTAATTTAAATGTTTTCAGGTAATATTTTAATGCATATATTATAAATATCAGTTTATTTATCGCAAGTGGTCTTCATTTTGATGAACTGTATCAAAACTATGTTCTGACATGCCTGTTCTAAAGTCAGTGATATATGGATAAGTTGAAAACATAGAATTATTTAATAATCAAATAGACGAAGGTTCTTGATGAGTATTAAATATAATGTAATAAAATCTTTGTTCATCTGATTCAAGCTTAACTGTAAATATATAATTATTGTTGAGGTTATTTACCATGATTATGGTACTATTTTTTGTTATTTCAAAGATTTTTTTTCGTAATTGTACTGAATTGTGAAAACTTTTCCTAATTGTGCAAGACAAAAATAAATCTGATACTGAAATTTCAGGTCATGTAATATGTTTAAAATTTTTATTTTTTCAAAAGGGGGAGTTAATTTGATAAAGAGTTTTTATTCTGGTATGCTACATGTAATCATTGTGGAAAAAACAACAATTTAAAAATATTAATATCATACAATTTTTTATCAGAAATCTATTAAAAGAAGCTGTTTTAAGGTAGATTATTAAATCAATTCCAAAAAATTAGATTACAAAACTGCATTATATTAGGAATTTCATAAATATTCAGAGTTTGTTTTTTTTAATCCACTATCCTGTCCCATATTTTAACTTTGCTAAAATAAATGAAACATTACTACATAAAACAAAAAGTTATAAGAATGTTTTAACTCTTTATAACTTAGGAATTTATAATGTTTATTAATGACTTGTTTCAAAAAAAATTAAGAAAGAAATTTGATAAGAGAATTAATTACGATCATCATCTTTACAAACTAAATGTTGTATATATAATGAATATATTTCGTTCTGAAAATTGTGTGTGTGTGTGTGTGTGTGTGTGTGTGTGTGTGTGTGTGTGTGTGTGTGTGTGTGTGTGTGTGTGTGTGTGTGTGTGTGTGTGTGTGTGTGTGCGTGTGTGTGTGTGTGTGGGGGGGGTTATGCCCAGTTTATTAATTATTTATACGAACAAGCAATATGTAACCAGCACGAATTTAAAGTGGATAATTCTTGAATTTCATTATTAAGTGAAGCCAGAGCAAAATTTGAGGGATATTTTATATAGAATTTAGGTAAATTAATTGTATGTAATTCTATTGCATAATAAACTTATATTCCCATATTCAGGTGGGAGGGAGAGATGGATTAAAACTTAACATTTGTATAAAAAAAATGACTTTATTTCTTTCACAATTTATAATTAAATGTGGAAAACAAATGTAAAGTTCATACAGAAAAACTTTCCATTTTCTACAGATGAATTGGTTTCCCAATCGTTTTCACTAACCTTTTAAGAGGTCATAAAAACTATGAAGCACGCTTTTTGGTTCCGAAAGTTGTTTCCTTTTTAATATAAACGTGTTATTTCTTATTAAAAATCTCTAGCATCTCTATGGTCAGGACAGGTTCATATAAATACGTTTTGAATAACGTGTTCAAATAATTAATACATTATGAAACGCTTTAGTTTTTGTAACAATAAAACACACCGGTGCATGTGCGTAAACTTTGTGCCTTTCAACTACTTTCATATGTCTAAACAACTGACAATTATGACTTAGTCACTGAAACATTATATTGGTACTGATTCCCTTGTGGAAATTTGAGTTTTTTATTAATCTCAGGTTGATCCAGTTAGCTAGCGCTTTCGTTTTTTGTGCATGAAGTTCTGAGGTAAAACAATTACGGCGTTGAACCATCATCATGGACTTCAAGTTTTAGCGAATCCTCTTTTCGAACGGTAGAATGACGGTGGTGTTTTTAATATTTTCTCAACAAGTACTCAAATTTTACACTACAAAGCCTTATTTTGTAATTGAATTTTTTGTTCAACTGTTATGAGCGACACTTGTGGAAACTTCAATAACCAAACGAATTAAAACACAATTTTGCACACAAAAATCTCTGACGTTTCAATAACTACGTCATTTACAGCTGTAAACCTACTGAGCCCACTGTCTGTAGGGTTTGTGTGCATGTAACAGCTGATGATGATGACTTAGTCGTTGAAACGTTCGTCCTGTTAATGTTGTACAAATAACGTGATTTTTGTGAAAAGTTGTGTTTTAATTCATTTGGCGACTTTTTTGTGTTAACATGCATATGTTTAATTTATTTAAGTGGGATTTTCATTAATTTTGTACGTTGTATGTATTACGTATGCAATTCTATTGCAGTGATAATACATTGTACATACAAGTGTTTATTAAAACAGCGTCTTGTGTCTTCTTGTGATCCGTACATGTTTCAATTATTTTTGACCTCCACAAAGTAATAAGTGTTTTTTTTGTATTTGGATTTTTGTTTAATTGTGTTTTTATCAACCTGTAGATGGGTGATCGCTTGAAACTGTATAAGGTATAAGGTAAGAGATACCTGAAGAAAGGATTAAACTTAGTATAGTGCCAAAATTAGAAATATAATATTGCAGAATTACAAAATTTTAATTTTCATTCCTACTTATTTTTAAACAAAGAACAGAATTTTTTAAACTATTTTGGTGTAACTCAATTTCGTTTTCAATTTGAAATCTGTCAGATTTGTCATTTGTCTATATATTTACTGTACTTCTGCAATAACTTTCTGTCTTTTCGTACTCCCCTCTACGCAGGAACTCGGTCTCCCCTGTAGACTTAGGTAGGTGTCAAATTAATTATTCACAGAGGTATCTCATTTAATGCTATTACCTCTTCAAATAGTAAGACACAACGTATGTGATCTAATGGAACATTAGAACAGTACATCTATGGCGTTACTAACTACAGGGAAGTCTCGGTTGATAATGTAATTATTGTTTGAACAGTTAGTTTTGACAATATTAATGTACAGGGTGGAATAGAAACTTGTACCCTCTCTTAACTTTATTATTAATTAACATAGCTGATGATGGTTTGGGGAAATTGTCTTTGATGTGGTGGGCTACGTTTATAGGCCGCTATTTTAAATTTAAGACTTCAAGGTTTGGAGGGCAACATGTCGTCCATTTTAAAGAGATCATCAATTTAAAAGGCTTGATGAGACAAGACAAGGCCATGAAAGTATTTTTTGAGTATGTTAATACATTTAGTGTAACGCTATCATTTTAGTCTTAAACAAAATTGTTCAATGTACTTTTTCGTCTTAACGAGCCTAAAAAAGAGCCCTCCACTAGAAAGAAGACTTCCCCCAATCTCGTTTAGGTATTTTAATTAATTTGAAGGAGACGTGCAAATTTCTTTTCAGCTACCATATTTGTCACTAACAACAAGGAAGTTTCTGTTAATAATGTCATTTATCATATGTATGTTTAAAAATATTATACAGGGCATGTTTTACCACTAAAAAAAAAAAGAAGAAAATGTTCATATTAATGCAGGTAGAAAAACTATTATTTTTCTCTATAACTACCAATTTTTTATTTTGATTTATAAAAAAAGATAACTTAGACATAAATAAGATATTGATTTTATATTTGGTACTCACCTTTGTTATGTTAGGTTTTACGAGTGTACCATAATCGAAAACATTATTTTGTATATTTTCAAAATGGCGGCCATTTAAATTATTCAACGTTGAATATCTTGAAAACCGTTATCTTTACAAACAATTTACTTGATGAAATATTTTCCTCTTTTAACTATAAACAAAAATAGTAATTTTTTGTATGTCGAAGTGTAACTGAGTTATCAACAAAAAGCTAAAAATATAATTTCTTGATAATTGTCTAAAACAACCAAGATTAACCTAAAAAGCAAATTATTTTCAAACTCTGATAATTTAACGTCTGATTTTTGATTTTATTAATAAATCAATCTTTCTATTAGAGTGAAGATGTAGAAATTTGAAAATGGCATACCATTCCAGAAATAGGTTTAGCTAATCAAAATTATTTTACACGTGCTAAGAAAATACATTTTAAAATATTTTGTTGATAACTAAGTTTTTCTTTGGCCTAAAAAAAAAAAAAAAAAAAATGTTTTCTTTGTAATTAAAAGGGGATAATAATTTCTTTGTGTAAATGTTTTGAAAAGTTAACGGTTTTCGAGGTATTCAAAATTAAACATTTTAAATGGCCGTTACTATTAAAATATACAAAAAATAGTCATTGTTTTTGGGTCGCTTGTAAATCGTTAAAAAAACGAAATAACGAAATGACGAGAAACTAAGCATTTTTGGACCTAAGTTTACAGGAGCATTTCTTTTTTTTATGTAAAGAAATCGTTCTTTGAAGTTTGGGGCCATGATTATAGAACACTCTGTATAGTATTTAACTAAATAAAAAATATAAACCACAATGAAACTTACGTGAAATATAAAGGGTTTCAAAATAGATGCTTAAAGATCAGAAAATAAAAATTCGAAAATTGTAACAAATTGCTGTCTATATATATATATATATATATATATATATATATATATATATTTGTTTTAATTTTGAATAGTAGACACGCCATTGATGTTTCTTTTTTTCTTGACGAAACTTCCTTTATATATTGATAGATGATAGACATGTATAGAAAATATATGATAATATTTTGTTGTATAAATAATTGTAAAGCTAAGTAAAGAATATTACAGTTTATCTCTTAGCCATGAAATGTGCACAGATAGTGATTCTGGAACACGTTTTTATTACATTCAAATATATACTCGATACTGTAGAGTTTACATGTTATTCGATTTTGAAAATATGTCCCAAAAAATCTTACGAATTTTTTGTTTATAAATCAAACTGCGGCCGTATTTTTTGCATGAAACGATTTACCCGATAATGCGAATTTTATTACATTAGATTCGTAGAATGTGTAGGTCGTAGATTTTTGAAATGTAACTTGAGTTTAAAGTTCAGAGGTCGCTACTCTCCGGTAGTGTAATTTAGTAGCTTTAGTTTTCTCTGAGATAAGGAAACTTTTTTATTTGGATATTTAATTAGTAGCTACGGAAGCCAGTGTCAATTTGTGTCAGTTTGTAGATGGAACCGGAGCAATACTGTAGCTTGGAGTGACGGAGTAAGAGGGATACGAGTAAGAGTGAAATATCAAACACGCTAAAATAGTTACGAAATACATTTCTTGTCAGGTTTATTTGTTTATAATATATATTCGATTGTTTCAAAATTCGTTGATATAATAATTCTCATAGATGTAACTTAAACTTTCGTAAGATCCGAATGACATATGTTAGTTTTAGAGTTATGTATTATAATGTTTAAACGAACTATGGACACTGTTTGAGTAAACAATCATTTACTCGTAAATGTTAATTTTCATGTGCGGTTTCGTATCCCACATTTTCATTTGATCGAGCATATTTTAAATTTACTCCTTGCAATTAAATTTGAGCAATTAATTGAAATTGGTAGAACCTGTTTTGAGAAATATTTGAGAAACAACCTTTGAGCTTTGGGATGTACGGACAGGTAAAATGGTGCTGAATATAATAGTATTATTATGATTACTATTTAAATACTTGAAATTTGTCTAAGTGGCTCACTTATAACTGTAAGCTAAATCACGTAAAACGTGAAGGAAAACAATGATTTATGCAGCGTTGTACCAGTTTTCCACACCTTCTAAATTCCGCAAAACGAATATTAGTTAATGAGAAAAATAAAAAAATTTGCAAATGTTTACATCGAAAGGCAATTAAATCTATAATTTTATTTAGGGGCTAGGTATAAATAACATTTTTTAAAAGCTTTCGAAAAGTCATTGGAACTTTGAGTCTATCGACATTCCACAGTCGTTATGCATATACATTTATATCTCACCCATGTTACCACAATTTATGAAATCTTAAAACTCTTTGGATAAATAGTTGATGCAATGGTAAATTATTAACTTATCAAAAAGCCGAAATGAATGCTCGCGTGTGCCCTTAAATAGGATAGTTTTAATAATTTTATTTTGAGCGATCATTAGTTGGCGTTTTTACAGTTAATAATTTTAAAACTTTTAACGTGCAATTTTAAAATAATGTCGAAGTCTAAGGATAATATTGGCATCAAAAAGTTGAACCTGTTGGTTTGCTTTACGATCCAGTGCCCTTCGATTTAGCAATTTGCATTAACACGTTGAACAGTTCGACGGTTTTCACGTGGTCTTCCTGCGGACATGTAAGCTCTGACGCAATTGTCACACACTAACAATAAGCCCTATAAACCGTTAACGTTTGAGAGATGTAAGTAATAATTCACAAATAAAGTAAACACTATACAGAATGTATAGATAAATTGTTAACTCTTGCGGGATTAAAATTTCAGATCCAATTGTCATACATTAACAAAAAGCCATAAAACGGTTTAGTTTGGCGAACTGTAAACAACCAATCACGAAACAATGTGAATTCCCACAAATAAAGTAAGCACTATGTAAATTAACATAAAAGTAATTTAAAACAGCTGTTCTAAATTTGCTAACAAAATATAACTTATTAGAAAAGTTAAACCATTTAATTTTTCGAGATGTAACCAATCACAGCACAACGTTAATGCACAGAAATAAAATTAGCACTATATAAGTTAACCTAAAATAATTTAAAACAGCTGTTATAAATTCTCAAACAAAACAAATACATAAAACGTATTTTAGGATTTATAACAGCTGTTTCAAATTATTTTCGTTCTGAAATATGTTATTTTTTCGTAACAAACTAGTTATTTATATGATAAATTACAAAATAAGTGTTCTAGAGGAAAATGAATAGTTTTTAACAAATCTGCAGGTAACCATGTTTAATTTGACACACCATCATTAAAATAGGTCTTACACTAAGTATTTGTCACAGAAATTCCTTATCAAATTAAACGTCAGATTATCTTAATCACAATTACAGGGACAGTAATTAAAACATATTAATAACTTATTAACTCATAAAATGAGTAAATAAACGTATTATTTGACAGAAAATTAGTTTCGATTTTAATTTTAAAATATCTCACAAATGTAGTTCAATATTTATTTATTTATACATAATAATGTTTTAGTTAAATGCACTAATGTGTGTTTCGAAAACATGGTTTTCATCTTCACCCCAGTGCTCATTGAACATTGAACACACTTTCTCTATACTATGTATATAACGAAAGTAAAGTTTATTTTATTCTGACGGTAACATTAAGTTGTTTTCTGCATTAATGTGTCTGTCCATGATATCAGGAATCTGTATAAACGCCCTAGTTGACCTTGAACACTCAGCTGATGTAGTGACAGTCGCATTTCCTGCTTTCGATTGTAATAAAGTGTGTTGTGAACTGCAACATGAGTTGTGTGTTGTGTACAGTAAATTAGTTAGATTATACTGGAGTTATGTTCATATCGGAAACTAACTAGACGATTCTATGTCGGATAGAGCAAACAGTTAAGAAAATGAAATCGTAAACATGTTTTTCTTTTGGCTTAAAAAAAACTATTTTTTGACACATTAGGTTAATTATTTCCTTTATCTCAAAATTGGTTTTTGAGAAAAATTTTTAAATCTAACTTATTGGATAGAGAGACCTACCGAATTTTAAAGGTGCTGATGAAAAACTGCACAAATCATAGACCACTCTATTATTACAATACAAAACAGTGGCCACTCATAATAAACTAAAAAACAGAAACATAATAAACTAACCCAATATATAATAATTAATTACCTAATTGTAATTTTTGACATTTAACAGGCCGCCATTTTTTTATTGGAGTAAAATAGCGACTACTAGTTTGTGTAGTTTTTATTCTACTTTTAAAAATAGATGTCACTCATTTGGTGTTTACGGTTGAAAATTTTAAATTCCCCCTCCGAAAAATAATTTTAATCTTTGGAGTGAAATAATATCATAAATGTGGAATTAATAATTTTTTTGTAACACCAAAAAATTTCAGATTTCTATCTTTTGTGGTTTAAATAGTATTTAACTGACTTGTGGACTCTCAGTGTATTATTCAATTTTTTTAATGTATTTAAACATTCAGGGCTCATTTATAGTGAGTATGAACTTTCTAATCCCGAAGGGCCCTAGATTGATGGAGTTACTCCTTTTTCCCACATACTCTTGAGTTAGATATCTCTTTTATCATTCCTATCATGCCTCTCTTGACCAAATCTCGTTTTTAAAGATAAGATAAGAACTATTGATTTAGAAGAATCCGGTTGAAAAGACCTACCAGAATAAGGCAAAAAACATTTATTACAGTTCTACAGTATTTGAAAATTTTGTAAATTTTTTGAACATTTTGTAAGTATTTGCAATTTCACTTATTTAAATAAGGTCCCTTGACTTTTTGATATTTTAGTGTAATTAATATTGTAATAATTTGTGTACAGTAATTAAGGAATATATATATATATATATATATATATATATAATTACTTTTTGCTATTTAGAACACCCTGTACTGGATGCATCATTTCAATACATCTTGACTTACTTTACATCACAATAAGCAACTAAGAAATCATTATCCTCACTCCTGCAGAACACGTTTAATACTGTGTTTACAAAATTACAAATTTTAAAACGTCAAAACTCGGTTTTTTAAAAGATAAGTAAAAAATAAATATTGCTTTTAAGTATCGTAAATTTACCTATTCGAATATGTAAAAATAATAGCAGCATTATATTTTAAAATGTTGAGAAAAATCACGTTTTGTTAATTTTTGAACCTTTGTATTATCCTGTCAATATCTCGGGATTAAGAGCTTTAAAATGAGAGGTTGGAAATTTTTCTATTTAAAACAGTTCTTAAAATATTCTATCTAAAGCCGTTTCCATATTTTTTTACAAACACTGTTTATTTAAACGTACATGTATATCTTTAGGTTTTCATTATTTTGTACGTGTTTTTGTGTATTATTTGTGAAGTTATACATCCACAAATGGACACACAAGCACATATTTATTGATTATTACTGAACACGTTCTAGGAAGAAGAAGAAAGTGTGAGACAAGTGCCACGCGCCACACAAGCGTGTGTTACATACCTTCACGTGCGTGGCCGGTTTCCACTCTGTTAGTCTCGTATTATGTGCTTCTATGAGCCAACTTTGTTTGTGGATTATGTGAACGAATATTCGGGTATTAAAGTCTAAGATAGATGTGGCTTCTATGACATTCGCACTAATCAACGGTTTTTGGCAGTTAATAAAATAATTATTCGTGTTGTTTGTATACTCAACTCTCCAAAACTAGAATCAATATTATGTGATTATTGTAACATTAAAAAAAAAATACTTGTCACTATTTATTTAGACAGTAAAGTCTGTTGTAGTGCACCAAGTATTTATCCCCTTGTTATTTAAAGGCAAGAAACAACTCACTTACTTATCATCGAATTAAAAAAAAAGAATAAGGAGAAAAGAGCACCTCCTAGCCCTCGAATACTTTAAAAGCGTCAAGATCGGAAAAGAACAAGAGTTGATCAAGAGAGATCTGATAGGAAAGATGAAATATAGGAATTTAACCCTGAAAAAGGTGTATATCTAGCTAGGTACTTCGGGTTTGTCACACTAAAGCAATCCTCTGAGGGTGTGTACGAAGTATATAACGTTAAATTCTATTTTGGTTTTAAACTTATTATAAAATGATGGAATGTTCATATTATTAATATGGTTTAATCGGGAATTTGTGAACATTTGTATATATAAAGAATATCACATGACGTTTCGAGAGTATAAATCAACTGCCGTTATCAAGTAATAAACCTCCAATACGAAAAAAAAGTGAAAAACGCAAACAGCGTAAAGTAAAGTTGGAAACTTCAATTACAACCTAAGAATGGAACCAAGACCTAAAGGTAGGTCTCAGAAGTGAGAAGTAAGACTAAATAAAAAAAAATAGACAAGACAGGTGTTACTACACACAGAAGAGAAAATTCGGATACAGATTAGATTATTGGAGTATGATGACTCAAGATTTTGTTACGTTACCTAAGGTTATTGTACATTCCAAAGGACCTACTAAGCCTACAATGAGGCTTAGGAGTTTTCGCCTGACGCCAACCTAGCATTAGAATCATCCCTGGTTGTGAAGCCCCGAGTATGGCACTTCTCTTAGCCTCGAGCTTTTCAGATTCTAGTATGATATGTTTAGCAGTTTCTTCTGACAGTTTACAATTCTACAAATGGTATCACTATTGATGATCCGGAGGTTTAGAGATGTTTTCTGAAGTAACCGTGTTCAGTGCCATAACTTGTTTCAGATGACCTGCAATCAACTTCACTAACCAGTTGGTAAGTTGAAAGTTTATGCCTCTGAAAATCTTGTTCCCGAAGGTTTGCCTGAGTTGTCCTGCCAGTTTTGACACTGCCTAACTTAGCACCATCTTTTGATGGCATTATAGGCAGTAGACTTTATTATGACGCAGGATGTTTCGGACTTAGAAAGGGCTTTTTTGCCAATTGGTCTGCAAGATCATTACCAAGAATACTCGCATAAACAGGTACCCAGATTACGTTTACAGAGTTTATAAAGAACAGCAAAAACCGCTATGTTGTTGTTTCAAACTTTGTTCATGTTCATTCACTTGATAAAGGTGGTTGATTTTACTCCCGAAACGTCGTGTGTTCTTTTTTATCCACACTAACGATGGCAATCATTCGATTAAACCAATATAGTGTTATTTATTATACTGATTATAATTTAAAAAATTAAATTTAGATGATACATTTTCCGAAGGTAATGTATGTAGGTTAAAACATTGACATAAAAAATAGTTACGAAAGCTGTTTTATTCAACTTAATACAGTATACTTCTTATATTGCATTTGTTGTGATTAAATAGTTCTTTCAGTTAAAAAAAAAATTAGTTAGACTTATATTTTAACTATTAAAATGTCTATCTATTTGTCTGTCATAGAAAATTGTACATACCACGAAACTTTAAAACACTCAGTAAGAAATGTATTGTTTTTGAGGTCGATTCCTTTAAAAATGGACCACTTTCTAATTGAGATAATGCGATAATACCTTTTAAAACATGACAAATTATCATTTGTTTTTGTTTTTTTCAAATAAAAGGTAATTTTTATGAAAACTTTTTTGTTTGATTTGTTTAAAATTCAAAATTACGGTACGCTACCAGTGTGAAAAAAGTATTTGTAAAGTTTCTTTTGAGGTATTAAAATAATAATTGTAATACAAACTCAAATTTGGCTTTGGTTTTTTTTTTTTTCATTTCATTAAATTTATTATCTATTGCTGTTTAACAAAAGAATAAGGGTTTGTACAAGAAGAGGACCGCCACTCGTAAACAATTTTCTATTGACTTAAATAGAACGCACAGAACCTGACCTGACAGAAAAGTTGAAACGTTGTTGGGTTAATTAAGGAGAGTTTTTTTTGTTACCAGGAATAAAAATAATGTGGAATTAGTAGAGATTTTCACCGTATATTTCCGTTTCGAGTCCCCTAAGTCCAAAAAAATGCTTTTTTTGAATTTTACTTGTCTGTCGTATGTGCGCTGTTCCACAGTCCAAACCTATGAACCGATTATAATCAAATTTTATGTAGATACTTTGGCGTAACTCGAGATGTTATAATTTAAAATTTGGAGTAGTTGATATAAAAATAAACCACAACATCAAGACTTTTCATAATCGACTGTAATGATTTTGATAACATTTAGTCAAGTGTATCTGTAAGAAACCAAAAAACCCACCATAGAGCTGTTATATAATAATTATTTTCTCAAACTTAAATCTAAAGATAAAATAAAAATGTTAAAGGTAAAACGTCTCAAATGAATTTATAAATTTGTTGCTATAACGATGTGTTACAGTATTTGGGGATTATTTGATTTCATGCGCACTTTAACAATTCTGTTATTTTATAAAGGTATAACAGTAATATGTTTTTATGGTAGAGCAGAGGAGGAGGGGATTTATTTTAATGTATGACTACAGAGGGGTTAAGGCGCCTCAGGGGAACATATTTTTAAATCCATCGCTGTCTGTGCTAGCGTCGAAAAGTAAAATAATGTCAACGAATTTGTACGCAGTGTTGACTTCTTCTTATGTACGAACAGATTGGATGACGAAACAGTTTGCAATGCATTGTGTTTGTAGGCCAAATATCTCAATAGACTAGGCTGAACGATTATTTACAGCACTTTGGATTGGGGAAAGTGTAACGTCCTTGAAATTATTAACAAGTTGTTAGAGTTTGGTTGTAGCACACACTGATACTCGTTCCTTCTCTCGCTAGATTTACATTATTTATATTTTTATTATATTTTGAGGTTGTGATATTAAAAGTTAACTTTTTATTTTAAATAGAATACTTTCCTTTCACTTTCACACATTTTACGTGATATAAAGTAATTTTATAGTTTATGGAGTAAGTTACTCAAACGGGAAACATACTTGCTTCATGACCTTTAATTTGATGTACATATCAACCTATGATTACATTTAAGATTTCCTTTCGACTCCTTGAGGATCGTCCCCCATTAGAGGTAAAAAGTCAGTGAGTAGTCTAAAAAATAGTTTTTTTAAACCAGATATTGATTTGCAAAGTTTTTATTTAATAACCTCTACCTAGTAAACATTATTAAGCTATTTTCAACATACCTGACGTAACTATTATATGAACTTTCAACAAACGCTATTTTAGCTAGGGTGAACCTTTTGAGATCGGGTTTTTGTCATTGCGTTCTACTCATAAAGGCCTTTAATTCAATGTACTGGTCTCATTTAAGAATTTCTACTTTCTCCTTGGGGGTTGTTCCCCTGGAAAGTTAGCATTCCACTGAATACGTATTTAAATTGGTTTTGTTGTCCATTGACAATGTGCAAAAGCTATGTCGCTATCTGTAATGATTAAAAAAAATATATTAAGCCGTCCCGGGACTTATTTCTCACGCGATATAGGGTCTTATAATGGTAACCTACGTAGTTTCATATCGGAGTTTTTTTTAATTTGTAGCACTTAAAAAACCTTTTTTGAACCAACGTTTACGTCAAATATAATTTTTGCCCTTGTTATTTAAAGTATATAAGTTTGATATTAACGTTATATGTTTTTTTATTCAAATTTCCAGTTTTAACAAATATCAAACGTGTCTCATATCGGGTTCGGTATTCTACAAGTTTTAAATAATTGTGATATATTTATTTTATAAAATTATATTACAGTAACTTAGTGACGTTCAAAATATAATATTTAAATAAATGAATTACTCCCATGTCTGTAACATTCGTGACATATGTCTTTGTCAACATTGTAAAGAAGGAATTGACATTAGATGAACACAAGTTATTTTGTTTTCTGTAGTGTAGTGGTCTCTCTTAGACTCTGGGGATATTGTGTTATGACAGTTGTATTGGAGTGGACATGTCCATACATGTTAGGGACTTGACTTGGGAGATGTTTCTGTATAAAAGCTATTCCAAAGGGCCAATATTTTTACAGCTATATTCTGTTGACAATGCTTTAATTATATTGTTCACACTTTAGCAACATGTGATTTCAAACAGCAGACTCGGGGTGAGAAACATTGGATGGGGTTGGATGCCATTAAAACACAATTGAAAGCCTCTAATAAGATGACGTTTAAATGGGTATACAAATTAGAGGCAGTTAAATTCTTTCTTTTATATTGTCCATGTTATAATTTTGTAATATTAATATTTTTTCATATTGCAATAATTTTCTATATTACTTTTCTCGGAACTTGTTTTGTCAAATGAAAATATCTTTTTATTTCCAGTCTAATTGAAAAAAGTTACTCACTTTTCTTCTTCTTCTTCTTCGTCAGGACGTTTTCAAATTAAAATTACATTTCGTGATTAAGTTCGTCTGTTCACTGTTTACATTATTAATATAATACATATTACATTCAATCTTATAGCGTGAAAAATTAGCTACAGTGGTTTCGAATATCTTTTGTCACATTCATGTGGCGAAAACTGACAGTTATTTCTTTACTGAGGACACTAGAAAAACATCAAACGTTAATTATACACAAAATATTATACATGAAAATCAAAACATCAGGTCTGACATGGTAGCACGTGATGCCTGTATTGTTTTTGTGTTTTTGTTGATATTTAATATTTTCCTGACATGATCCTGTGAGGAAATGTTGCTCTTAGTACTCACCGCCTGAAGATGTCAAAATACATTCGAAACTGCTATACCGAATTTATTACGCAACTGATCATGGGGTGATTGAAACAAGCATTTTATATTTTTCATATGTTGTAATTCCAATTGTTCAAATTCGTATATATGTAAAAATTTGAATTTTTTGTTTAACGAGAAGTATGGTTTTATTCTAGAGATTAATAAATTTTGAGACATAATGTTTTTATATTTTTTTAACTCGAAACATCCTTCATCAGGACTCAGGTGAGATGATTCTTGACCACTAGTCATATCTCATAGATGACCAAGTCAAGAACCTTTGTCAAACATACTTTCTGGAGCTCAGAAAAGGCCTCATAGAGACATTCCTTCCGTCTGCCGAACTAACTTACACAAATATGTTAGATATTTTCTGAGCAGGAATCACGGACTGCTTAGTTAATATAGTTAATATAACTATTTAGTATCCCCTATTTCCAAAATTTAGGAGAATAGTATCCGATAAGTAAATCAGCACGGTAAAGTAATTAGAAGGAAGTGGGGAGGGGGAGAATGCGTGAAAAATACTTTCTCCCATTAAAATATTTACCTTTTACTTTTGAACAATTTAGTTTACAATAAAGTTATTCTTTAAACACAAACTGTAACATAAAAATTAAAAACCTGATATGAAACCAGTCTAAATGTGTTTCTAAGATTATAAATAAACCAGAATCATCAACATTTTTACAATAATAAAATACTTTTAACCAAATTTATATTTGCAAACTAAAAACCAAATACAATTTTGTAGGCCTATTATTAAAACAATGACACATTTCGTTTTATTTTGAAGGCTGTTGTAAGAGGAAGGACTCTAATAGTAATAGGAAGGCACAGTTATGTTCTATTTAAGCCAATAGGACACTCAATTAGAGAACAAAAGCCAATACAAACGGCCCTAACGTCCCTACGTTTACACGGTAATTGTACTCTTCCCATTACACGTTCTGATTTAAAACTTAGTGTTAGTATATTTGTATTAGCGATTGCAATATAGTAAAGACAAACTTGTGTGTTTGTTTATTCACTTACAATTAGTAACACTTGTGGAATTTAAATCATCAATACACATTATTTAAAAATTTGAGACAAATAACACTTTATTTGTAACAAAGATTTAAGGTGTTGTACATATTCTTTATACAGTGTGTTCTTTTTTCGTAGAAACAGTTAAAGATAACATTTTTCAAGTTTTCTTATTGTATTATTTAGATCTTTGGACATAACTGAAAATAAAAACTGTAGTCCTAACATACGTTTAGAATTACAGTATACTTTTTTAAATAATTAAAAAGTGTTGAGGTTGTCAAAGTGGTTTATATTTCTTTCTATAAAAAACAATTTTAAAAACCAATCATTGAGATATCTTTTTCCATTCCTGAGGAAAAAGTACATAAGCTCTGACAAACTAAACATTTTTCGAACAGCAAGAAAACTAAAAAAATATGCAAATATGGGATGGAACCCATTTAATAATTTAATTTTTATAATTCAATACATGCTATGAGCATATGCGAGGTTATCTCCTTACACTTTCTTTATATTTATCTTCAATTTTCCTTTTTAGTTTGTTATGATTCACTTATTTTCTTTTGAAGCTCATCTTGACACTTTTCGGCTTTCACGATGGGGTGTGAAACTTACGCCGCGTATTCTCTGTCTCTGGGCATAAGGGCATGCTGCGGCATCTCATTGTATGGTGCTAAGTGGAAATACTCAGTCCACATAGCAGTTGCATGTATTTGGCAGAAGACAAGTTTCTCAAATTAGCTACTTTGTAGTATTCTTGTGTCTGCAGGATTACGAAGTTCGTTCGTCAGTTTTTCCTCCCAACTTTACATCTATCTGGGTGTAGCACCGATTTTGTTTGTTTCAAAACTTTCAGTCTGGAGGTCATTCTTTTCTGAATGTGCCCCACATATGTGAAAAATTATAAAACTAAATAAATAATTTAGGTACACTTGTATGCAAAGACTGTATGCAGAAAGCTTCCTAAGCTTTAAGCACAGTGCACCATAAGTACTGTAGACGTTTGGTTCTACAACTTCAAAACTAGATCTACTAAATTAAATATTTTTTTACACTTTCAAGTACCATAGACACATATAGCCATACATCATTTTAAATAAGAGATTTTGATCTATAATTTAAAACGAAGAACCGAAATTCAACCATCTTAAGGGATCCAGTTGTCGAATTTCGTTCGTACTTTTCAGATTTTATTGTATATACAATTCTGTTAAATTAGTCAGATGTTTTATATTTTACAGCTGGAGCACACTAAGAAGTTAATTACCCATTGACTTGATAAATGCTTATCCTACTGTAGTTGAATTGAAGATATGTAGTGTAATTAATTATTTGGTTAACCCACTATGGTCAGATGTCGCTTGGATGTGGTGGTTTTGGTTAAACCACGTTCTGCTTTAGGTGAACATCTCTTGAATCCACTCTATCTCTACTGGCTGCATTACTGCTATAATATGTTGAAATCAGCTGTTTAAATAATTACACTGATAAGCCTTTAAATAATAACTGTGTAATTTTAACACCTCTTGTTTTAAATATAATTTTTCAGAATATTTAAAAGTTATTAAGGCTGTAAAATGAACAATAACAGAACTTTATTATGAATATATTTGTAACATATTTGTATGGTTGTGTGTTAGAGAAAGTTTATGTAATAATATATTCAGAGTCAAAATTGTTTGCTTATTCAACACATTAAAACCATAATAATTGGATGTAGAACGTTGTCCTAACCTAAATAGAGTTTTCTGTTCATTAGGCAGCTGTTATATTTTGTTATACTCATCACTATAGTAATACTTTGGTATTAACATGTTCTCAGCTATTTAGTATGTAGAGCAATAGTTGAACTTACAATTAATTATATTTGACTTCTCAATTTATAGATGTTACACTGTGGGGTCGGGAAAAAATACGTTCACAGATTCAAAATCTTGAATACAAAATTGTATGCATTGAGGCAAGTTTTGAATAAAAATCGCAATTTCAAATACATGGAGAGTAAATGCAACCACTATTAAATAACCCGTTACCATAGTGATTAGTGTAACAAAAACTAACACCTGATAATGAACGAAAATTTAAATGTAGGTTAGGATAAGATAATACATCCAAAAGATAATTTGTGGGAGTTGTGTAAGCAACCAATTTCGTCTTTAAATAAAGAAATATACAAATTTCAAAAACTTGTTTATTTACACAAACACATTAAAATTGTATACTAGTATTTTGCAATAAAATCTGTGATAATCCACTTTACAAGGTTATTATTATATTTTATATACTTTGAAAAATACCGATAAAAAAATGTGGGCAGAAAAGGGTGTAAATAGTAACGATCGATAACGAAATAATAATATACAGGATGTTACAAAAACATTAGGGAGTTATACAGGATCGTACTACATATCCAAATAATTTTTAAATGATCAGTAACTTTTTCGAATTCTCCTTACTATAGTCTCGAACCGCCATTTTGTTTTTTTAAACTCATTTATCTCCAGAAATAGATAAAATATTGAGTTCAAATTTAGTAAGCCGTTGTATGTTATGATTTACAAGTGTACTAAAATACAAATACTTTATTATTATAATTTTGTCGTTTGAAACGTTTACGTCGAATATCTCAAAAACAACTTAAAAAACATATTAACGGCCGCCATTTTGAAAATTATAAGAATAAAGTATTTGTGTTTGTTACACTTGTAAATCGTAACAAATAACATACTTACACCAAATTTGAACTCAATATCTTATCTATTTCTGGAGTTATAGTCAGTGTACAAAAAATGGCGGATTGTGATTAAACTAAGGAGAATTTGAAAAAATGTCACTGAACATTTTTCATTTATTTGGAGATTTAGAACCCCATCCTGAATAGCGTGCTAAGGTTTTTTGTGACTATGTATAATGCAATCAATTATCGGAGCCATCAATATAACAAAGTTTTATCCCAGCTGATTTCCACTGGTTGCGTTAAATCTGAGATTTACTGTATTTTCACATTGTTGCTCAGAACAACACAAAACTTCCAGCGCTAGATTGTTAATGTTTTTTTATTTTAAGGAACAAATTTAGTTCGACCTTGAGAATTTTTTTTCCATAAATTGTATTACCTATAAATAGGTTTACAATGGTCTTATATATTTACGTTACAAATACCAAAGTTAGATAATAGTAGGATTTTCCCCCTTTAATTTTTTTTTAAATTTTTTATTTCATGTTTTATACAGGTTAACTTATGCGGGGTTAGGTTAGGTGAGGTTAGGTTACGTTAAGTTAAATTAGGTTAGGTTACGTTAGGTTAGTTTGATTTTAGAGTACTTTTCCATAAATTAGTATTAAGTACAAAATAGGTTAAAAATTGTCTTAAATATTTACGTTACAAATACAAAAGATAGATGAATAGTAGGATTATTTATTTTTCTTAATTTATTATGTTTTTCCTTATTTTTTAAAGGTTAAAAACCCCTCGGTCATTTACCGCTTTTGTATTTTGTACAGTAACATGTACATAGTAATATATTTAAGTGACACATTGACTTATTTGCCATGTATCCTGTCTCCGTTATACGCCTTTAGCAAACGCCTTTCGGTGCATTCTGCTTCCTACAACCACCTTCAGTTCTCATCACACCTCTTTCCCTTACCTTCAGCTTCTCCCAACCCCGTACTTTACCACTTCTTGAAGGTTCCATTCCAGTACGTTTTCCCTTCAGAGTTCCACCCGGCTGCTCAATCTAACGTCATTTATTATATTTCTTCTTCAATCGATCTTTGCTTTTACTTGTCTCCAGGTATCATTGTTTCTATTTCTATCAGGCCTTCATATTTTTAGAATTCTTGCTAGAGATGTATTTACAAAACATGCTGCCGTTATAGGTTACATTTCCCATACATACAAAAGTTCAGACTTAATGTATTAACATCCGTATTTAGAGAGTATACAAGTTATATTATTGTTACTATTTATTCTGACATTTACCATAGTTTGTGTATATACGAACCCATACATGATATTTTAAAGTATAAATCAACTCTAGTTATCAAGTAGAAAAACAAAACATAATATTAATAAAATAACCACCATTGACCTAGGATTTTTTTTAGAACCTTAACTCACACTAATAACCAAAGAAAGAAGCTAAGACCTAAAGGGGTAAGACTAGGTCCGAGTTGTCAAAATAAATAATAGTTTAATTTTTATTTTACAAACGGATCTAGTTTATGACCCTATGTTTCTTTCATAGGTTACTAGATTTAGTTATAAGTTCCCACACATTCCTAATCCAATAGGCTGTGTTGGTTTTTTTCATGTTATGCTTTTTAACTTGATCAAAACTTTTAAAAACATCTTTTATTAGTTTGTATATACACAAAAAATGATGATGGTCATTGTCTGGATAAATAGTGTCAATAATAATAACATTCCGTGACTATCCCACCTTGAAACTAGAAGTTTACAAATTATTAACGATTATTTAATTTTGTATAAAAGAAAAACAACTAAAATAATTGTTATAATGTCTTCATATAATACGCTTTTTAAACGTTTCCTAACCTTTATGATTGGGTTATTTTCATAATCCCACAGTTGGCGAGAGTGCAACTGTAATGGATATACTTTTAACATAATTTCCCCAATAGAACCAATAAAATGGACAGCGGTTATTGAATGTAAAACGGAACAATAAGCTCAGGGGTGTTATTAATTTGACAGCCGAGAGGAGGGGGGGGGGGGGTAATTGACACCCGATATATCGCAACAGATGACAAGCTCTTAATGGAGTCAGAATATTTGATTGATACAACGTGATGATAGAAATGAAGGAAATTAATCCAACAGATGGTATTATGTATAGGTTATCAGATCCCTGCATGTCATTTGTTACTCAGCAGCATTGTATTACATGCGATAAAATACAATGATGGTTGATGAGCATAGTTTCGTATTTGTATCATATATGTAGTTAGTGAACATATTGTGATAGTTCATAAAATTGATGTTTAGTTTTTTTACAGAAATATTTGTTTCCAATTTTTTTGTAGTACAATACCAACGTATGAACTGTTTTTGTTTGAAATTAAATGTATAGGTATGTTTTCATTAACATAGTTTTGTTGTAATAACTTAATTATGAGATTAAAAAAAAATAATAACAAAATATGTTTTTAAAATCAAATACAACCACTATGAGAATAAACAAAACAAACATATTAAGTTATAAAATTCACGTTTATGATTTATATGTATAAAAATAAAACTGAAACATTGATGCAGGTTTAATAAATCGCATATCACAACATCACTGTTCTAATTAAATTTTGATGACATGTAGACTAATAGTACTAAATAATGTACTAAAGTGAATGTACAATTGAAATTAAATTTTGTGAATAAATTTGAAAATACGAAAATGATCATTGACCTCAGTAATTTGTTTATAATTTATGTTTTCATGCTGTTTATCACATCAGTTGAAATGACATTGTATCTAATTTTAAAGGGTGGAGCCGATTTTAAGATATTCCAGCTGTTTAAACTGTGTCCTCGGTTAATTTTCTCATTTTGACCGATAATTTTGAATAATTGACGAATAGTATTTGTTAGCTTTGATTATTAATATGAGAAAGTTACAGATTTTTTTACGCGATTTTTAAAATTTTTTGGAACAACTTTTTAAAGTATTTTGTTCATTTTTACCCAACCTAACCTAACCTTATTTCAAAACTGTAGCTTATATTTGCGGCAACAAATGTTATAATAGTACGTCAGAAGCTGTAACATAAGTTTTTAACTAATTCGGGTAATTAGTTTTAATGTTAGAACTTGTTTTAACCAATCATTAACTTTTCGCTAATTAAAGAAAATAACTTCGATAACAAATTTGGGAAAATTCATTTTCTTTGAACCCGTACAATCCAAACGTACATTCTAAATGAATTGTCCAAATATTTATCCTGCAATAAATATTATTTTGTTAACGATTACTACGAATTAGACAAAGTACAAGCTTAATTCAATTAGAAAACTGTGTGACGCAGATTATGAAGTATCAAAGCGTGTACGAGTAATGCTCTTATTTTTAATATTTATTGTAAAAGAATGTTAATTCTAGAACACTGAATGCTAAAAAGTTAAAAAATAAAGTTGAGTAAGTGTCAAAATATGTGTTCAGTAAAGAATGTTCCAAGTACGTTAAACTATGAAATGTTCTAAAACAGTCATAAAAGTTTCTCGTTGATGTTAAATAAATATCCGAATGTTGTAAAACTTAATCTTATTAATTCTTTAGACTTATGTGTTTATGTATAAAAAAATACTTTCCTTCAGACGATCATATCCTAGACGTTGCGTAGAACATTAACAGAACTTCCCTTAACGTAGCACTTAATATTTCCATTAAGGATAGTTTACAGAGACTTAAAGATCTTAGTGAATGTTATAAAAGTTATGTTAATTTCTAGAAGTTTTCATAACATTAAAAACCTTTAAGTGTTTTAAAACTTATGTTTAGCCTCGTTAACCATTTATTTTATAAATCTAGTGGAAATGAAGAGCGGATAAACGGATAAACTGATAAGAGTTTAGGATATGTCTTTATAAAAGCAAAAACAAGATTACACTAATTATTGCTTATAAAAAAGTAAAGGAAATTGTCCATAACGTAAATTTATAAACTATTTTTGAAATAATAATAATACCTATAATCATGAACACTAAAACTAGTTAAATATAATAAAATTTCACCGGAAATAGAAAATTACTACACGGTTGTAAAGAGGTGTACAATAATAATCTAAGATTATTTTAAATATTGACTTGTGAGATAGTATCCTTGATAGAATAAAACTTGAACACAAATTGTCAAAAATAGTACGTTTATTTATTCAAAAGCGTTTCAACGACAAAGTTGCCATTTTCAGTGATGTACGATCTATATAGTTATTGCAGCTCGTGCAAAACTGAGGATGGATACTTTGTCGTTGAAACTAGTTTAAATAACTAAATGTACTATTTGTGAGAATTTGTGTTTTAGTTTTATTGCATGAAATTCCACGTCATTAGTTAGAAATCTTCTCCAGTTAAATGTTTTTCTATCTCCGATTAGGAACTACCACAGAAGATGTACTAAGAAAAAATGAAAGTGTATGGAAGAGAATTACAATATATAATGTATGATCAATACTTAAATTCAGGAAACTGGAAAACGGGGACGATTTTTGCCTCCAAATATGTGGATTGAATATTAAAGAGAGTGAGAGTAATAACCGATTCTCAGTTTTAGAAATGTTTCATAATTCGTAAAATGTCGATTCTATAATATTGTCAGAACTTGTGTTAAATAGGCGTTACAATGAACATTGTGAATAAAATTGGAGAAAATCCTCTTGAATAATAGCATGGAGTAAATGGTTTTGCTCCTGATTAGAAGGATGGAACGTGAATATATCCTTTCTTCCTATGTTAAACTTCTACTTAAGTACTTCACTCAAACTTTATTCCTAATCAACTCTTATAATTGATTTTGGTTTCCTTTTTTTCTAAACAAATCTGGACGTTGTCGTTCAAATGAAGGTAGCTAAATTTGAAATTGTCTACAAGTTTAATATATTCCGCGTAGTAAATAAGTACCGGGACGGCGTAATATTTTTTAACCATTATAGATAGAGCTACAAAGCTTTGCACATTTTTAATGAACACCAAAACCTATTTGAGTACCCAAGTCCACTCACTACGTATCAATAATTCATTTGATTTCTGTATTATTTCTTCAGTTTAGTTTAAAACACATTTTTACTTGTTTTAAAACGTAAATCATAATATATTTTCCAAACCTACCCATATTTTTCAATCGAATTTAATTTAGTTACAACCTTGATAAACTGCAGACTCTTTAGGTTTTGAGGACACCAACCCTCTCCTAACATAATCCAATAAAATACCCTCTCACTCTTGACATATTTTCTTTAAAAAACTGATAAAGAGTGTTGTAATCCTGGATTTCTAGAGCTTATTGACATTTTTACTCCATTGCACATCTTAAAATCCATTGTTAGTTTCCATCCACGTCCGTGAATCTCTACTGATAAGACTCCATTTTTTTTGTAGTATATCCTTCCACATTTAGAACCTTTGCTACTTTTCATTTATACATCAAAAAGAAACAGAAGGTTATGCTCAGACTATATACTTATAATTAATTTTGGATGAGTATGAGTGGAGCTTGTGCTCTTTTCAAGTACTTTAAATCTTTTTGCCACACAGCAAATTATAATATAGGCGTATGTCCAATTTCTACTTTATAACATAGAAAAAGTTATGTTTTGGGAAAAAAATAAGTGTAAATATTGTCACAGATATATCTGATGTACTCTGATTTACCCCTAAAAAAAAAAAAATAAATAAAAAAAGGGTTTTGAAATGACGTCTATGTAGTAGTGCTACATAGTGCAAACCGTTGAACCAATATTAATCAAATTTGTTACTTGGGTATATTTTGCCCATGTCGTACAATTTTCCATTTCTTTTTGTAATTAAAAATTTGAAGTTAGTTACCATAAAAAAGAAACAATCGACTCAAACAAGTTCGATAAAAGTTTTTGGTGACGAATAATTTTACATGTATTGTTTTTAAGTGAGTGAGAAAGTTTGTGCAGTGTTTTTTTATCGTTTATTATTCCTTACACTTTATTACGTTATTTATAATATAAATATGTGATAAACACACGTTACGGTATTGTTCATTAGTTAAACACTTTCATAAACTTTTTGTTTATTTTATAAAACTTATGATTTGTTTTAGGACTGTTATAAAATCGTAAACAAAATGTTGCCTCTCTAGAGAGTTATATTTAGTCTTAAACATGTTTTGTTAATGTCATGTCTTGAAGGGATGTTATAACAGCATTGCCTGACGTATGTTTTAATATCGATATTATGTCTGGTGTTGTTATACAGCTTGCTGTAAGTAACAATGGACTCTGGCTGTTTCCATTGTTCACGTCCAACACACCCACAGCTCTGACATAAAACTTGATGAGCTTTCAGAAGGATATTTTTATTGTTGATATTTTTCAAACGATATTAGTTTCACATTGTTTATTAATTTATATTTTTGCCTTTAATGAATAAATAACTAATTTAAAGTTTATAATTACTCTTATATAAAAATATCGGTCCAAGATAATTAAACTGTGTAATGTTTTCAGTCAGTGGGACTAAATAAATCCCATGGTGATATGGATTATTAATTTTTTTCAAAATTAATAGTTTATTAATAAATGCGTTTTACTTTTGTACATTATTATATGTAGTCTAGAAAAAGTTATATGATTGATCAAAAACTAGTATCTAATGCACAACGCGTTATGGTTGCTTGGTGTTAAACTTAATTATTGTATACTGGAATTAGAGTTAGGCTAATCTATGATAATCTGTAGGAAAATAAATAAAATAAAGTTAGATAATTCTGCAGGAAAATGTGCTTGCCCATTCTATAAGGTCTTAATTTTCTTATTCCCTTCAGATCAACCACCATTCTAGGTAACTAACTCTTAATCAGTTAATTATAATAAACTAAAAGAGAGGAACTGTGTTTAATAATTAAACGAAATTGGATATATTTTGACTTGGTGAAAGGGCTACTTCTTGGTACATTATATCATAATGAATGGTAAATTATAATGTATGGAGCAAACAAACCCTAATGTAGTTGAGATGAAACTGCGACTCGCTTCCTCCTTGTGTCTTAAATTATATCTATATTGTACGCTACAGGTTATCACTATAGGATCGTCGCATACACTACTATGAAGACATTAATACTACTGGCGATAGTAGCTGATTTTTATCGACAATATTGGACTCAAAAGTTTTTGGTATAGTGTATAATAATCTTCATTTGCGTAAGCAACCCTACCTAAAGCCCTGCTATAGTGATCGGTGTAACACAAACCAACAGTTGATAAAATTAATTTTAAAAAAATATGAAGTTAGAGTATAAGTTATTACGACTGATATGAAGACTCTTTTTGTGACGAAAGCAATTTCATTAACGAATATAGTTTTGTAGAAATGCAGCACGAACTTTAATCCACAAAAACATGTTAACATGTAAAAATAAGTATGAAATAATTCACTTTACAGCGTTCCTTAGTTCTTTTAAATGAATAAAAAACACCCCATTAAAAACATGAAATTTTGAAATCTATATAGAAATCAGAAGAAGTTTTGGTCTCGTTTGTTATTTGAACAGCTGATTTCAACTTATTATTAGGTTAAATCTGACTTTATGTTTTCATTTTTGCTCTTTTCCAGCTGGTGTTTATAAAACTTTACATACATCGTAAGTATTGATGTATTCCTTTGTGCTCTCAACTGTTAAACACAGCACTCATCTTGTACCAATGTTATGACTTCTGATTTAGTCTCTGTCAACACTTGACACAATACTTTAAAGTGAAAGTAGGTCCATTGCAATTTCCGTATTTCGTAGATAACTGTCTGTCCGGAACAAAAACTTTTTAATCTGCGGCAATGCGGTTTTAAACACTTACCTTGGATAATTTCGTAACAATGAATGGCCACTTTTTGTACTCTGTCTGTCGATTGGTAATATTGCACCAGTTTTTTTTATTCTTCAAAATGAAATAAATCTACTTCCAAGGTGGATCTAAAAAGAAGGAATTTGTTATTAGGTAATGGAGACGTCGTGGAGCATGAAATGGGCCATGATTTGATTTCATAGAACATGTTTTGACATAATTGCAATAACCTATAAAGTGTATCAGAGAGAATGGGTGATCATTAACTGGGGAACTGATAAGAAAGATAGTATTAATTAAAAATATTCATCTAAACTTTTCAGAAAAATTATGTTCTTTTTACATTTCATTGCATTTCTTTTTATAAAATCTACTGTTAGTCTGAACCCATTTCTTATTCGATAATATTAATTGAGACAAGGCAAACATTAATACATTAAAACTAAAACAAGGAAAGCCATCGTGGTACTTACTCAACCCAATGATACGATGTAGTACAAGCAGATCCTCTAAAAGTAGTGCTTAGAAGTAGGTTTCTTGACTCTTATAGGATATGTTAAATAGCATTCATAGATCAAGAGCTCTTACACAATAGTGTAAGTTTGTTCGAAACAGTTGTTATATAAATTTTCTGAACCCCGTAATTGTGTGTATAATAATTTATGTTTTAAAGTTTCCACTTCCTTTTCTCGTGTCATTGTCTCGATCTATATGGATTTTGTAATATGTGAAATTGCCTCAATTCTCTTGTCGGTTTCTCGGCCCTATCGGAAGTTTTAACTATATGAATATTGAATTTTCTTAGGAGGTTAAGGGTCGAAATTACATATTTTTACAATAACTTCGCAATTTAACATCTTAGAGAAATGGGTTGGTACTGCTTTACTGAGATCATGAAACATGACATTTCCTTAAACCCGAGCTGAAATTTTTGATGATTACAAAATTTATCCTATACACATATATTAATATTACAGCAACAGTAGACGTTCAGCTGCTTATTTATAACAACTATCATATGTGAAAAATATACAAACATCAACATGTTGTTAAAAATAGAATGCTTTATTAAACAACCAAATTTTTAATCGATTTAAAATAGTTTAAATTAGTCAATAGATCTCAGATGAGCATACAATTCGTTAGACACTTTTGATACCACATATTATGGTGATAACAATAAATGGTAAGCCGATAGCTTTACGAGAGGCTAAACTGTATTGAAAATTGATCGAACAAACAGAGAGCAACTGTTCAACCCCCTCCCCTGTACAAACAGAAGCCACCCCATCCTCCAATAATGTATTCGGATTATGTCTGTTGTTAATTTATGTCTTGCTTTGGTCCAACTTGAAAGTGGAATATCAGAAAGGGAATTTTGTATTACGCCTCCTCGTCTAATGACTAAATACAATATTTATTGTTCCAAGTTGGGCTTTGTAAATATTCACTTTGTGGAACGTAGAAAAGGGGAGAGACTTTTTTTGGGGAGATATTTTGAGACAAAGTTTTAGTGAGTTTTAATCACGATAATGTCGACACTATGTAAAGTCTACAGATAGGTTTAATTTGAAAAGTATTTTTGTTTCACTGTGTTAAAAGTCGCAATTTTGTTACAATTTAGTTAAAATTTAACATTTATTATAGGTTTTAGAGGATTTTATCAAACTTTTAAATCAAAAGTAAATTTCAAGATGACCATTTTTTAAATAATAGCCATTGTTTTAAAAGGATAACGTTTGTTGTACATGCCCTACATTATTAATATTGTGTACTCTAATCTTTTTGTACATTAAAAATAATACACAACGTTTTGAAAAGTATAAAACAACTCTTGTTATCAATTGTTAAACTAGAACATGAGAGAACGAGAGAGAGAGAGAGAGAGAGAGAGAGAGAGAGAGAGAGAGAGAGAGAGAGAGAGAGAGAGAGAGAGAGAGAGAGAGAGAGAGAGAGAGAGAGAGAGAGAGAGAGAGAGAGAGAGAGAGAGAGAGAGAGAGAGAGAGAAGAGAGAGAGAGAGAGAGAGAGAGAGAGAGAGAGAGAGAGAGAGAGAGAGAGAGAGAGAGAGAGAGAGAGAGAGAGAGAGAGAGAGAGAGAGAGAGAGAGAGAGAGAGAGAGAGAAGAGAGAGAGAGAGAGAGAGAGAGAGAGAGAGAGAGAGAGAGAGAGAGAGAGAGAGAGAGAGAGAGAGAGAGAGAGAGAGAGAGAGAGAGAGAGAGAGAGAGAGAGAGAGAGAGAGAGAGAGAAGGAGAGAGAGAACCTAAGTCCAAAAAATTTTGAACTTAGTTTCTAATTTTCAACGCATTATGGTTGCTTGGGGTTAAACTTAATTATTGTGTACTGGAATTAGAGTTAGGCTAATCTATGATAATCTGCAGGAAAATAAATAAAATAAAGTTAGGCAATTCTGCAGGAAAATGTCCATTCTATAATGTCTTAATTTTCCTATTCCTTTCAGACCAACCACCATTCTAGGTAACTAACTCCTAATCAGTTAATTATAATAAACTAAAAGAGAGGACCTGTGTTTAAAATTAAACGGAATTGCATATATTTTGACTTGGTGAAAGAGTTACTTCTTGGTACATTAGGTCTATATCATAATTAATGGTAAATTACAATGTATGGAGCAAGCCAACCCTAAATTCAGGAACTAATACTAAATGTATTATCTAAGAAATGAACTCAAGCCATGTCTTAGTAGCCTAGAACCATGTTTAAAACTAAATATATAATCTAAGAAAAGAACTCAAGCCTGAGTAGGCAAAGTTAAAAATAAATATAATCGTGATCAGGTACCACACAGGCCTACACTATACAAAGTACGGCAAGTAACTGATTGTAAGAGATGAAGCCAAGAGAAATTTGTTCTAACTTTTTCTTGAGGTATACAACTTTTTAGGTTCCTCTTCCAAGAGTTTAGTATTCAATCGCGTCATCATTCTCATTTGTTGAATAAACTGCAAAATTGAAGCCTTGTTTAAAGTAAAAACATTTTTATATCCGATTTTTAATTATGTTTTAATTAACGGTAGCCATAATAACCTCATTTCTAAAGAGGTTTGACTGATGGATGTTCCGATAGCTTTATATATGAGGGTTCAATTAGTTTTAATTTGTTTAAGTTTTTTCCCGGTGTATTATTTTTGCCTCTTCCCAATTAAATTTGTGATTTTCGAACCAAATAGTTTCAGCTATTATCGATTCATCATTTGAGCTTAACGGTCCGATTATCATTTTAAATCATATTAATAATAAGAAAAACCATAATTATTAAATACATTTAAAACCAGAATAACCTATATCTTTAAAATTGATTGAAAACAAATAGAAATGATATCAGAAAACAATATTGTTTACTATATAATCCTCAAAATTAGAAGTTTTTATAATAGTTCTTGTATTTGGAATTTTCATTATTAAAGTCAATTAGAAAATGTGACATTTGTCAGAAAAATAGGAATAATCTCTTCAACATTGGAACACTTTTAAATATTCGAACTAGTCAACGACGAGAAGAGGTTTAAAAATTATAATTCTGGACCATAGTTATTATTATCTGATTGGGGAATATGTAGCTCTAAAGAGAAGATTTTAAACTAGACTCCTTAACAACATCAGGTTCATTATACAAGTAGGCAGAAACCAGTGGAAAAAAGATTTTCTGCTCTAGTTGTGGATTGTTGTTCATGATAGAACTAGATTATCAAAACACTGAGTGCAAATATCTGCAATGCCTTTATAGTGTTATTTATCTGTATTGAAGGTTACAGTAAAAAAAATATATATATATATTTGTGGCTTAGGAACCATGTCTAAACAAACAAACAAACATAATCTACTGACAGAAATACAAACCATTACAAACATTCTTCGTAAACATAGTTATGAACCTTTGTTTTATACATTGATGAAACTTTGTCATCACTTTACACATAAATAGGGACACAATTAATGGTTTTAAAAAATGAAAAAAAAATATGCATATATAATTTTGTAATTAAATAATTCTTCATATTAAATACTATAACCATTTGTGGGTCGGTAATCGATATTTAGTTTCTATACACAAACAATGCATAAGTACAATTGGAAATGTTTTAAAGATTTCAGAAATACGTAACTATTCAATATCATAATAGAATTGTTTTGCTGTTTAAAATTTCTTGAAAGTTATAATTTACTAACAATTACTAATGATGTAATTAGAGTTCATATTTAATTTGATTTGCATGAGAATAAAATGCAAGGTGTAACCGTTAAATATAGGCACTTTTTTCTGTAAAAATTAATTATTTAAATTGTTGAATTTGACTATTTTGTCGAAGATACTCTGGGTTCTTATAGGATATTTATTCTCATAAGTGAACGGGTAAATCTCAAATTTAATTACTTTCTTGTTAATGTATTAAAAAAATATATTTCTAATGGAATTTTAAACATAGACATTCTTCTAGGACATCACTTATTTATTTTTAAGTAAAGCATTAAAAATTGCTGATATCAGAATTTATGAAAAAACAATTTCTTCATGCACTTTTGTTCTTAAAAAGTTTCCAATTAGTTTGTTTTATAAGAAAAGAAGGCGATGGCTTTAGTTTTAATGTTATGTTTCTATATAACGCTTGTATTGGATGCAATAAGATAGGTGTGCTAAATGTCTTTTAAATAGTGAATATTTAAAACAAAATTAAAACGCCTATATTAGAAAAGAAATTATAAATGAAAATAAAAAAATTCTGACAATATCAGATAATGTATGGCGAAATATTTGCATTACATTGAGAGCATGACCCGCGTTTATTTATTACGCCATAGGAAGACTTGTCTAATTTATTTCTTCTGATCCTCTCAGGTAAAGTTTGCATTGTGTTTCCTTGAACTGTTTCTGTATTGTTTTCCTTATTAAAATGTACAACAAACTGCCAGTTGAACTCAGTTCAACAAACATCAGAACACAGTGAGCTTTTGATTAGAAACCATAACAAGGCCTAACCTTAAACATACAATGTAACAATACAACAATAACCAAACAATCACTGCATCAGCGGTTACACACACTGTAGCAGTGTTGCCAATCTAACTTCTCTTACTTTACTTTTCTGTGATATATTTAAAACGGTACTATATTTTATGATAACCTGTACAATGAGCTAGCTGAGTCTATTTAGACACTTTGAGAATCCATTTTGAGTGGAATTTTGAACATATATAATAAATTAACATCGTAAAAACTTGTATTCGTAGCTGTGATAGTCTTAAAGATATTATTTGAACTGTTTACTTTTCATCATTTTATAAATACTCTTTTTCAGAATATTGAAAAATACCGGTGTAAAGTTGATAATTTCCGAATGTTTTCGTGTAATTATTTTTACTACATATTAACTAATTTGTATGTATAAGAAAAATTTTGTGCAAAATTGTACAATATTGAATTCATAGACGAAATTTTATTCTCCTAGAAGATACAAAGAATAATAATTTTATTGTTCGAAGGTAATCCTAATTTGAACATGTATTTTTTAAATTAAGTTATTCAGCCGTTAGTTTTGTTTTACTACTATGGTAATCCCAACTTAAATATTGATTTTTGTATTAAGTTAGTCAGCTGTTAGTTTTGTTTTACTACTATAGTAATCCCAACCTAAATTGTATTTTTGTATTAAGTTAGTCAGCTGTTAGTTTTGTTTTACTACTATAGTAATCCCAACCTAAATTGTATTTTTGTATTAAGTTAGTCAGTTGTTAGTTTTGTTTTACTACTATAGTAATCCTAACCGAAATTGTATTTTTGTATTAAGTTAGTCAGCTGTTAGTTTTGATTTACTTCTATAGTAATCCCAACCTAAATTGTATTTTTGTATTAAGTTAGTCAGCTGTTAGTTTTGTTTTACTACTATAGTAATCCCAACCTAAATTGTATTTTTGTATTAAGTTAGTCAGCTGTTAGTTTTGTTTTACTACTATAGTAATCCTAACCGAAATTGTATTTTTGTATTAAGTTAGTCAGCTGTTAGTTTTGTTTTACTTCTATAGTAATCCCAACCTAAATTGTATTTTTGTATTAAGTTAGTCAGCTGTTAGTTTTGTTTTACTACTATAGTAATCCCAACCTAAATTGTATTTTTGTATTAAGTTAGTCAGCTGTTAGTTTTGTTTTACTACTATAGTAATCCTAACCGAAATTGTATTTTTGTATTAAGTTAGTCAGCTGTTAGTTTTGTTTTACTACTATAGTAATCCCAACCTAAATTGTATTTTTGTATTAAGTTAGTCAGCTGTTAGTTTTGTTTTACTACTATAGTAATCCTAACCGAAATTGTATTTTTGTATTAAGTAAGTCAGCTGTTAGTTTTGTTTTACTACTATAGTAATCCCAACCTAAATTTGTATTTTTGTATTAAGTTAGTCAACTGTTAGTTTTGTTTTACTACTATAGTAATCCCAACCTAAATTGTATTTTTGTATGAAGTTAGTCAACTGTTAGTTTTGTTTTACTACTATAGTAATCCCAACCTAAATTTGTATTTTTGTATTAAGTAAGTCAGCTTTTAGTTTTGTTTTACTACTATAGTAATCCCAACCTAAATTTGTATTTTTGTATTAAGTTAGTCAGCTGTTAGTTTTGTTTTACTACTATAGTAATCCCAACCTAAATTGTATTTTTGTATTAAGTTAGTCAGCTGTTAGTTTTGTTTTACTACTATAGTAATCCCAACCTAAATTTGTATTTTTGTATTAAGCTAGTCAGCTGTTAGTTTTGTTTTACTACTATGGTAATCCCAACCTAATTTTGTATTTTTGTATTAAGTAAGTCAGCTTTTAGTTTTGTTTTACTACTATAGTAATCCCAACCTAAATCGAATTTTTGTATTAAGTTAGTCAGCTGTTAGTTTTGTTTTACTACTATAGTAATCCCAACCTAAATTTGTATTTTTGTATTAAGTTAGTCAGCTGTTAGTTTTGTTTTACTACTATAGTAATCCCAACTTAAATTTGTATTTTTGTATTATGTTAGTCAGGTTTTAGTTTTGTTTTACTACTATAGTAATCCCAACCTAAATTTGTATTTTTGTATTAAGTTAGTCAGCTGTTAGTTTTGTTTTACTACTATAGTAATCCCAACCTAAATTTGTATTTTTGTATTAAGTTAGTCAGCTGTTAGTTTTGTTTTACTACTATAGTAATCCCAATCTAAATTTGTATTTTTGTATGAAGTTAGTCAGCTGTTAGTTTGTTTTACTACTATAGTAATCCCAACCTAAATTTGTATTTTTGTATTAAGTTAGTCAGCTGTTAGTTTTGTTTTACTACTATAGTAATCCCAACTTAAATTTGTATTTTTGTATTATGTTAGTCAGGTTTTAGTTTTGTTTTACTACTATAGTAATCCCAACCTAAATTTGTATTTTTGTATTAAGTTAGTCAGCTGTTAGTTTTGTTTTACTACTATAGTAATCCCAATCTAAATTTGTATTTTTGTATGAAGTTAGTCAGCTGTTAGTTTTGTTTTACTACTATAGTAATCCCAACCTAAATTTGTATTTTTGTATTAAGTTAGTCAGCTGTTAGTTTTGTTTTACTACTATAGTAATCCCAACTTAAATTTGTATTTTTGTATTATGTTAGTCAGGTTTTAGTTTTGTTTTACTACTATAGTAATCCCAACCTAAATTTGTATTTTTGTATTAAGTTAGTCAGCTGTTAGTTTTGTTTTACTACTATAGTAATCCCAACCTAAATTTGTATTTTTGTATTAAGTTAGTCAGCTGTTAGTTTTGTTTTACTACTATAGTAATCCCAATCTAAATTTGTATTTTTGTATGAAGTTAGTCAGCTGTTAGTTTGTTTTACTACTATTTTACGTTTTATCTATTAATGGTCTTTTCTCTCTCCCTATTCTGTTTATTTATAATTATATCGAACAGTATTCATATTTGAATATTAACAACGTTTTTTAACCTACAGGTTTACTTTAAACAAAGGGTTTTAATTTAAGAATCATTTCATCAGCTGTTTTATATTGTTAAAATTGCTGATTCATCCTAATGTTGTAAACATTTTGTATAAGAAACAATTTTATATATCTATCAAAACATTTTTTGAATTGAAAATTAGTTTAAAATGAGTAAAAGTTTAACTTTTACAATTAATAACTTTTACATAAGACCAAAGGTTTATAAATCCAAAACAATTCACTGTCTTTGTTATGTCATGTAGGCAAGCAACTTTTAATATATAAAACATTTTTTTATACTTAATTCCCTGATCCTTCTTCAAGTTTGTGTTGATTCGTGAATAAATATTTCCTTAAAGTAATTATTTTTTGTTATGAGTATCGATTTATTTATTCCAGAAAGGCGAATTCAATTGTGTCACCGTAGTAAAAGTATCGTAATAAATTTTCTGTCGTAGATTAAGTAGTGTATGCAACGATTCAGCATACATATTTGCTTCGCTCTTGTCCTAACTTAATTTTTTCATAACTTAGTGGCTATTATAGCACAATCGTAACTGATGCTTCACAATTTTGAAACAAATTAAAAGTTAAGAACCTTCAATATGTAGATGCATTCTTACCAAATTTTAGAATATCACATATTGAAATTAAAACTACTAATTGTAATTCAGAGTAACGTAAAATCTATTATTAATCAAATAAGACTATTTTTTATCGTAGGTCTTCTTGAACAGATGTTAAGTCACCATTGACCGTAATACCAGATGGATTTAGAAATAACGAGTTGTGTTACGTCTTTGTCAGTAATTAATTACACAAACTGTATCAATATGCATGGCAGTGACGTCACAAGTTGAGTGTCTCATTAAGCTTAATGATCATTTCGTGAAAGCGAAAAATCATTTTCTTTTATAATTGTGTTAAGTATTTCCTTTTCAGTGTTGTTATAATTGACGTCCGCTTTATAACCTGAATTTATGTTGTTATATAAAATAATGTTATAATCGTTGCACAAACTATCTTATGTAAATACAAATACATACTATTTTAGGTGAAGTCGTTTAAGAATTTGTTTGGAAGCTCTCAAATATAAATTTGTATCGTATATCTGAGTATTGTTGATCAAAATCTTTAACTAACACAGTCGGTATTTTTCATTTCTGGTGTCATCTAATAAAGTAAGAGGCAGCCTAGTTGACGGATTCCAGCAGGCTGTCCACTACTACTCTTTTGCGGATATTGCCCTATAGTTTGGCATTACAAAAACATTTGCAAAACGATACTAAGAACAAATTTTCAGTTTATACAATTTCAATTCAACTTATAAAAAAAAAACAAAAAAAAAACAGATATTTTCCTTTTACCAAAGTTTATTTCAAACATATGTTATGAAAAAAGTTTATATAAAATATACGTCCGGAAACAGTTTGTTTCAATATAATCCGAAGTTTGTATTTAAAAAAAATGTAAATTTGAAAGTAGATAACATTTTGAGTTCAAATTTGGCAAACGCATTTTTATATGTAACGTTTTAGAAATGTACCAAAAACAAAATACATAAAAATATTCAAAATGGCGTCCGTTTACATTTTGAAACATTCAATATTAAAAATTTCAAACCATTTGGACAAAAAGTTTTGATTCTTAATATACTGGTAGAATGTGGGATACAAAATGAGTTTACCAAATTTCAACTTGTAATATTAATATTTTTTAAATTATTATTATTTTTCAAAAAAACGCATAATAACTGACAGACGGAAAACGAAGTTTCTGGACCTACGTTTTAAATATTTTGGTCTAAGTAAAATACACCTGTTATGCATTTTGGTTTCCTTCTAGGACACACTGTATATTTTAGTCGTATTTACAAGTAGCTGTTTTCAGTTTGTGCATACAGATAAAGTAAAACACGCTCTGATTTCTCTTAATTGATTCAGTGGTTTTGAGAAATGGTTAATCCCTCATGATGCACACAAGTAATACCTAATTGAGCGTATAATTTACTTGAACATCACTAACACTGGTACGTTAAGTTGTTGAGTTTAGGGATGATAGGATTATATCGTGTCATACAGCAACGGTCATGCAGTCGTTATGTAATGTTTTTCCATTGTAATGAATGCGAATAACTACATTCCATTAATTACGATCATTACAATGAAAGCTCTCAAACTCTGGGGGTGGGATTAATTTGATACTAATTCTTGTAGTTACAAGTAATTTCGTAGAGATTTTATGAAGTCGAATTTTGAAATAAGATGATAAGTTTTGAATTTAAAACTGTCAAAATAAAAGACTAAAATAAATCCTTAAAAGTAGTAATTTCACTAATGAAATATTAACATCATTAGATGCAGATTTTTAAGTTACGCTTAACAAAATTTTTACGTTCTTACAACATACTCAGTAGGGAGGAAGCACTTTAACATAATGGGTTCCAACGTATATTTCAAATTACTTCAAACAAGCTTCTTGCAAGCGAAGAAACATTTATTACCAGCTTGTGAATCCTCTACTAATTTCTTATCTAATAATATAATTCTTGTATAGTATTGTTCTAAAGTATGTGGTGCTATTAATCTTCTCAAAACTGTATACAGTTTTGAAGCTTCTTTCAAGCTAAGTAACAATTTTTACCAGCTTATGAATCCTCTATTAATATCTTCTCTAATAATATAATCTTTGTATACTATCTAAATCAAATCTTAAGGTATCTGAATCGATCAATATTCTCAAAACTGTATATAGTTTTGAAGCTTCTTATAAGAGAAGTAACATTTATTAACAGCTGTGAATCTTCTTTTCATATTTTCTCTAATAATTTAATCCTTCTATAGTATTATTCTAAGGTGTGTGAAGCTATTAATGTTCTCAAAACTGTATACAGGTTTGAAGCTTCTTACAAGGGAAGTAATATTTATTACTAGCTGTGAAACCTCTATTAATTTCTTCTCAAATAATATAATCCTCGTATAGTATTGTTCTAAGGTATCTGAATCTATTAATATTCTCAAAACTGTATATAGTTTTGAAGCTTGTCATAAGAGAACTAACATTTATTAACAGCTGTGAATCTTCTATTATTATCTTCTCTGATAATATAATCCTTGTATAGTATTATTCTAAGGTATGTGAAGCTATTAATCTTCTCAAAACTGTATACAGCTTTGAAGCTTCTTACAAGGGAAGTAACATTTATTACCAGCTGTGAATTATTCTCTATTAATTTCTTCTCTAATAATATAATCCTTACTTGTTATTGTTTTCAGGTATGTAAAGCTATTATTCTCTTTAAAACTGTATACAGCTTTGAAATATTGTGCCGAGGTATGTGCCGAGCGTATTGGCGCAATATTTAAGTAGCATTTTGATTGTATTATGTTTAGGTATTTTTTTTTTCTATACCAAGTTAATAACAATAAAAGACACAACATTAGCCCCAAAAAGTTAACAAATTATTCCAGTGGATACGACCGCTTAGCAGTTCATGATCCCGTATAATGTGACAAATTACTAAAGCTTGGATTTGTGTTAGAAATTCGTAATAATAAAAAAAAACTAATATTTGTTTTTGGTTTCGTTTAAAATAAGTTTAATTAACGAATCCAAAATAAACGGAGCTCAAAGTTTTATCTTTAAAAACAAAACTAATCGTTACAAAAAAAAGAAAAAACTCAGTTCGGTAGTGTCATCAAAAATTGAAAATAAACTATGGACGTAGTTTTAGAAAAAAAATATGTGTTTGCTTTTTTTCGCTCTAAAAAGGTACTTAGCTTAAGTCTTAAGTTGTTTTTTATCGAAGTTTCATCATGACGGGAAGGGTTTATATTTGTTTCTGTTAATTACTTCTTAATCTTTATAATTCTTTACTTGAAATTTCGACATGGGTTTGGGTCAATAGTCAAAATTCACCAAAATTTGAACAGAATCTCTATTTTTTTTATTATTATTAAGACTGGGGAGAGTGTTTTAAAAAACCTCCTGCACTGCGACCTAGTTAGATCTTTTGTACCCCCCTCTTGTTGGACTCAGGAGAGATCTATGTCTTGGGCAAAAACAGAATCTCTACAGTCGAGGAATTATGTATTTTGAGGAATTACGTATTTTATGACACCCATGGCTGAGTTTTGTTAATTTTTTTCCCATAACACACGAACAGACATTTTTTAAAGATGGCGACCAATACATTTGAGCATAAATTGTTGAGCCAATGGCTTGATCCAATTTTGGGAAAACTGTAATTTTTTGTTTTTTATGGCGGCTACCTAAATTTTAAGTCATGGAACAAATAAGTTAATAGTCCTGAGATAAGCCCAAAATAAACATAGTACAAAGTTTGATTAAAATCGATCCACCCGTTTGGGCTGTACAACACTATACATTCGACAAGCGTACATCATTCCAAAAATCAATTTAGTCAACTCGGGGGATCTCAAACGGATATATTCCCCCAAAACTCCACATCTCTTTTTTAACCAATCAAATAACTTTCTCTATTCTACCTACATGTGAGGGAGTAAAAATGATAAAAATAAATTGCTGTTTTGAAATTTCAGTAACGCTATTATAAACCACTGTCAGCCAGTACTCTTGGGATATAAATAATTAATTTATAAATCCCGAGGTTATAAACCGTGACATTTTACTCTGGAATAATTAAAGGAACGAGAGTCGAGATTATTTACTGCGTTACTCTGATAGTTCAAAGAGAGCGAGTCATCCGAAACTTTTTAATTGGAACAAAACTAAACAAGAGATTTGTTTAAACAGTTTCTCAACGTTAGGGGTTGAATTGTATTGGAAAGATACGTATCCCCACCCACTTGCCCTATTGAATTAGTTTCCTATAATGAGGAATGAGTTATACAGAGTGTTCATAAAAGAACAGCCATTCAAACAGTATTATTAATGATAAATATAAAATATCATTTAAATAAATTGAGAAAACGTATTTTAGTTTTCTAGTGTTTAGAATTTCTATGGCTGTGATAATCGATTACTTCCCACCTTCTCGAGATTATCTCGGGTTGCATAACTGTGATAACCTTAATTCACAGTTGGTAAATGTCACAAATCTTCTGAGCATACTTCATATTCCTTGCCCATACGAAGTGTAGTGTAAGTTTTTAATCGGAAATAAATCTAGACTTCCATGTTTTGATTGATCTTTATGTTTCATGGCTACCATTTTAAACATTTCTTGTTCATATGTTGAACTTATAACACACTCGTTTCTAAATTAATTCAAAGCTTTTTAATTCGCAAGTAACGTAAAATCCATTTTGTTATCGGTTCCTTCAATTCAATTTTATTTAATTTATATTTATTTATTTCCTTCAAAATTAAGATTTATTTACATGGTTAATCCATTGGCTTATTTGCCTCCATTGCCTTCTGCTAATCAATGGATTTGGTTATCTGTCAATCGTGCTAATCCAACTGTAATTCCATTAATCCCTTAACTGAATTCGATGTGCGATAACGTT
The DNA here is from genome assembly GCA_963513935.1 of Aphrophora alni. Lineage (NCBI taxonomy): Eukaryota > Metazoa > Arthropoda > Insecta > Hemiptera > Aphrophoridae > Aphrophora > Aphrophora alni. The sequence continues at coordinate 131,400,924 of OY740767.1, forward strand.
CTATATTTTTGGAATTTCACATTCTCCAGGTAAGAGGTACAATGTAAGAGGTTTATGAAATTTGACAAACACTGTTCTTTTGCTTCATGTGCATACCTGGTGCTTCCTTGATTGCACCTGGTGGGTCCGTGAAAGAGGTAGGTTTGAGGCTTGTACGCTATCGTTATTTCAAAAACGTTTACAAAAATAATCAACGACCAATTGAGATAAAAATAAACAACTGTACACCATGACGCTATTTCTTGGGTGTACGCAATTGTCCGATATTTGATCTCTTTCACTATTGGAAGTTTATTGAATTTTAACTTTAAAGTACATCTGCTTAAGCGCAATCTTATTGGTTCATAAACAACTTTGTAGTGTTTTAAAGATTCAAAATTATTTGTTGTGCAATTGTACATTAAAACAATTTTAACTTGTTTTTATTTGATTATCTGTTTAAATTTATTAGATTATTTTGACGTACAATCTTTCCATCAATGCTGAAAACGAATGCGCAGAACGTCTGTCAAATAATCAGCTAAATATTTACTATGCAGCTTTTATAAAACTACAGAAAATGTTCTTAAAACACGCCTAAAATCATCCTTTGGAATGAATCTTTACACAGTAAGATTTGTGTTTATTTAAAATTATAACTGTTTGAAGTTGCAACAGTTTAAATAAATCATTTAGTTATCAAAGCACTGTACATTTAAATATTCAAAGAATTAATTTCGCTAAGGCAATTAAAATATTTACACTAAAGAAACATTTATTTCAAAAGTAATTTTGTTGTACGTTTTCATATAATTAACTTTCATTAGGGAAATTGGAATGTAAAAATGATATAAGTGGGAAGTTGATTTTTTGTTTATTTTCTTTTTATACATGCAACTGAGTGGGAAACCGAAAAAAAAATTAGCAAAATCGGACTGGAGTTTTGCTAGAAAAGTGCATTTTTGATACACTTTTAGTGAATCGCTACACTGTTTCTTAAATATCTCCGGCTCTATGGGGCGTAGAAGAAATAAATAAAATACTCGAAATGGTAGAGTACTTCCAAACCTCAAAACATTTGAATATCTGGATTAAATTACATTTCAATAATAATGCAACAAAAAGGGTAAAAACCACCAGATCTTCACGGAAATTGGACAAAATATGTATCTGTACCCTACCATGTTGATGGTTCCTTTAATACCGAGTATTTTACTATTTTTTAAAATTTCTATGACCCATACAGCCGGAGATATTTAAGAATATAGTAAGCAATGCACTCAAAATGCTCTTTTATGAACTTTTCTAGCAAAGCTCCATTCCGATTTTGCTATTTATTATTATTTTTTTTTTATTTCTCACTCAGTTTCATTTACAAAAATAAAACAACCCAAAAAAATCAACATCCTAGTCACATCACTTCTCATCAATTTTTCGGACTAATTTACTTTTACTGCACCATAAAAATTTACGATAAAATTAATGATTCAATAGTGATTTTCGTAGACTGATTGTTGAATTTGATTTTACTTTTTCACATATACGTAATATAAAGAAAGCTATGTGATGGGATAAATCGGTTTTGAAGTCCCTGAGTTCAAGAAGTGTGTTTCTTTATTGATCTCGTCTGTCAGTATATCGATTCCTCTTTAAACGTGTCGACCAATTGTGATAAATTTTGAACATATCTTGGAAATCGTTTTTCTTGTTTGATAATGCAGAGGAAAAAAACACAGTAATATGATTTTCTTTAAATAGGTTTAAAAGATTACGAACAACTTTTCTGTAAGGATCCAAAAAAATATTAATCTTCAAAAAGTCGCTTTATAGGGTTCTTATAAAATGTTTAATTTATCAAAATCAACTTTACCGATTTCGTTTAAATTTTATAAAATTCGAAGATTAATAAAAAACACTCCCTTCACACTAAACCTTTATCAAACCTGTGTCCAAATGCGCAAGCAAGACATATTACGGTTCAGGAATTATTTATAAAAAAACAAACATGAACCTTTCTAGCATTAAGGAATTCATTTTAATCAGTATGTTAAGGACGTGTTTAGTGCATACACGAAGCATGTTTAGTTTCTTATTTAAATAGATATTAAAGACAATGGCCATTTACATTTTCACTTTTTGATTGACAAGCACCGATTTTTTTTTGGTGACAATTAATTTTGGTTAGTTTTTATTTTTGCACCATTTATTTACCATTATCTTGCGGTCAGTTAGTTGGTTATAAACTACTAGTTATCCTTATTTTTAAAAATAATTGTAGTAATATATCCAATTTTGAGCTACTTAATTTGAGTATAGATAGCAGGAGTTCCTTTAAGATTCTGTAAGGGGGGGGGGTGACAAAATTAAAAATCTTAAACAGTAAAGGATAATCTACACATCATTTAAAAGCTTTAGACGAGTAGAGAAAATTAAAACGAAAAAATAAAAAAAATTCAAAGAGGAAGTCATTTTAGTATGAAAAAGAGCTTGGCAAACTCATTTCTCATTTCAGACACAGAGTAGTTCTTAACAAACCAACTATTGTGATTTAGCGTTTCTCTCAGAGTAGTTTATAATCTAATCTACCTATCTTAAAGAAAGATGGAAGGAATTTATAAAGTCAACTTTTCATTATTTAAAAAAAAATTATTATATTTTTCTTGCGCAGCCTAGTTACTGGTCTTCAGTTGAAATTTTAAACGGTTTATTTGAATAAATGAATAGGGAAATAAAATAAGGACTGAGGTGAGGAATGATTATTAAACTGGAAAACAAACAAAATCTGAATAAACTATGAAGAGGTAAACCATTTGAAATAGATAAATATGTCATTTTATATCACAATCTTAGGTTAATCTTAAATTCATTATATGACTTATATTTTAGAAGAATTAACTAAAGATTATGATTATATTAAAATCTTTATTATTATTATTAACATAAGTTCCACGAAATAGCCTTGCTTTCGGCATAGCTTGTGGCTAAATGCCTTCGTTATGAAACAAACAGTTCATTTAATGAACTCTATGTTGATGGAGAAGAAATGTGTTCAATGGTAGTATTAGAATTTCCATCATGAGGTTGTACACTTTGAAGTTGAAATCAAAACAAATTATTTGTAACACTGACAATTTGTATACTTGTACATCTTGTGTCTTGCCTTGTTGTCGTATTTTATTCGCCAATTTCTGAATCATTTAACTCATTATGTACTTAGTGTCGGAAGCCTAGACATTAAAACAGAAATTGATGCATTATAGTACTTACCCAGCTCAATCATGCAATGTTATACAAACATAATCTCTTCTGAACCTCATAATTCTATATATCATTATTTAATTTTCGTCGTGGAAGATGTGTATGTATAATATATATATTTATATATATATATATATACAGTCATGTGCAAATTAATCTGAACAAAACCATTTTCAGTTCAAAACAAACATTTATTAGCTTAATTACATAAATGTTGACATATTACATACATATTAGTACTTAGTGTGACCTCCTTTTGCTTGTATTACCATTTCAAGTCTTTTTGGCATTGAATTGAATAATTTCTTGCACATTTCTTGAATTTCAGGATCATGGAACCAAACTTGAATGAGTGCAGAAATCATCTTCTCTTTTGTTGTGCAATCCTTCTTTCTTAATCTGTTTTTGCAAATGGCCCAGAGATTTTCTATGGGATTGATGTCAGGCGAGTTTCCAGGCCACTCCAAGCACAAAATACCCTTTTCATTCATAAATTCCTTAACTGCTTTGGATGCGTGACAGGGTGCAAGATCTTGTTGAAAAACAGGATATTTCACTTGATGGTCATTTTCCATTTTTTTAGTTCAGGAATTACTCTACCTTGTAAAATAGGGATATATTTTACACTATTCATCATTCCAGTTATAGGCACCAACGGTCCTAGGCCTTGATACGAAAAACAACCCCAAAACATTTTTTTTTCTGGGTGCTTTACTGTTTGTTGCAAATGTTTTGGTGACACAGCTTCATTAATTGACCTTCGTACATGGGACAACTTTGTACCTTGGACTACAAAATGACTTTCATCCGAAAATAAAACTTTCCTCCAATTCTCAGCTTTCCAAAATTTATATTTTTTCGCCCAAGCCAATCGTTTTTTTTTTCATAGCTGCTGTTAACAGCTGTTTTTTTCTTGGCCTTCTTGCTTTTCTGTTAACAGCCAAAAGACGTCTTTTAACTGTAGAGTCATGAATATTAACACCAGCGGCCTCTAAATCTTTTTTAAGCTCAAAGCTATTTTTTTCAGGGTGAATTTTACTGTTTCTAAGCAACATTGCATCATCTTTAGCCGTCGTTATTCTTTTTCTTCCACAAACACCTTTTCTTTTAGGGAAAATTGATCCAGTTAGGTTTTTTAATTAAATGATGTTATTTACAGTGCCTAAACTAACCCCACATTGCTCAGCTATTTGTCTTTGAGTCAAAGTAGTATGTTCTTTTAAGGTTATTATCTTGCTTCTTTTTCTAGGAGTTAGATCCATATCCAATACTTATTGTAAATTAACTAAGCACTCACCAAATTATCCAGAACGTTTTTAAAAACCACAAAATAGAGACAAAAATAACACTAACCACATGGAAACACAAACATAACCTCCAATTTGTTGCAAATGATGTAGAAACAATGAATCACATGTAGTATAGGTTATAGGTATATAATATTTCCACATATTAAACATACTCCAATTGGTTCGCCCTTTTGTGAGTCTTGACTCTGGCGGGTCTCAAAACAATACAAGTATAAACCAGCTTTCACTCGCTTAACTCATAAATTATTTATTTGTCGGGCTAGAGATGTGGAGTTGATACAATTACATGTAAAATTAAAATATGTAGACTTTTATGTAATCGAGTATTGTTATAAATTGAATAACGCTCGAGATATAAACATTTTTTTTAAAATTGCCAACATTTTGATATTTGGATTCGATTTTTATGAAATTTTAATAAGTTTTGTATGGACACATTAAAGTCTTCTATATCAAGTTTCATGTTCTTATCTTAACTATTTTGGCGATATCGTACTTACATTCAGATGACAACTACAATAGAGAGACTAAAATCAATTTTCCGGTTTCTAGAGGCCATGAAAATCGTAGGTCGAAACATACCTAAAGATTACCCATTTACTATGTAAACTGGGCAAGTTAAAGTGGGAGCTCTTTCTTCTTTCCATAATCTCCTTCCAGGATGTCTTCTTTTGATCTTATTATGATTACTGAGGCACTCTGAAAAGATATATTTAAATTAGTCTATATTAGTTATCACTTTATTCTTGACATGATTTTGATATTTAATTGAATTTGTATTTATCCTAAATAAAATAAAAGATAAAATGAACATGGAACATTTTGGAAGATGATGATTATTTTAAATGTTGATATCTATATAAATTTTTGTTGATTATTTATTTACAATATTTTACATGATGTTGTTGAATTTTTGCGTTGTGAATGATATTATTATTCGAGTTTCAATGCATATAAATAAATTTTGTTACATTTTAGGTTTCCTCGGTGTATTAAGTAACCAACGTAAAATTTATTTAAAACAGGATGTATTTGTTGCGAGCTACATGCGTTTTAAAAATGGCTTGCAGGTGGCGAAACGAGAAATGTTAAAACCTGTTTTTTCACAAATAAACTACAATTTCTCGTAAATTCTTTGAGATTCCTCTGAAGTGTTTTTTCAGGGATCATTCTTCTTCCAATTCTGCAACTTTTGACGTGTATATAATTACTATTGTAAAATGTTGAAAGTTTTGTACAAAATATTTTAAATTTGAAAAAACCATAAACATTGAAATTTGGATTTTTTTTTCTTAGTGCAAAAATACTCATCGATCAGATGTATAGTTTGTGAGCGTTTTAAAAATACCATACAAGTGGAGAAACTATATATTAAATCTAGTATTAAAAAAATATATAAACTGCAATTTCTCATAAACCCTTTGAGATTTCAAATTGTTTTTCAGGGATCATTCTCCTTTCAATTCTGCAAATTTTGATGTCCATATAATTATTATTTTAAAATGTCGAAATTTTTGTACGAAATTGGATAAAAACGGGAAAAAAAATTAAATTTGAATTTTTAACACTCCATCTCGATTCCAAAATTAATTCAGTTACTGTTAAGTTATAGAAACATAAAAAAAAAACTTTTCGGCCTTAAAAAACTACAAGTGAAACCTTACGATTTTGTAAAAGTTGAAAATTGACTGTTTTTTAAAGATTAATTGCTTGTAAGCTATAAGAGATATTTTAAATTTGAAAAAAAAACTTAGGTCGGACTTATAGTAAGATGTTTTGTCTATTATGTCGAAATGTACAGACCATTTACTTTTTTAAGGTTTTAACAAACTAAAAAAAAACTAAATAGTTATAAACATTAACATCAAGACTAGAGAGAGAATCTTCTAAGATTCGTAATTATTCACAGATTTATTTTTTTCAATTTCTACGTAGGCTTTACGACTTGGCTGTTGTATCAAAATCCCACTTTAACTTAAAATGTGTGATTGTTTTGTGAAAGCCATTCAACCTAGCGGCACTCTTAGTAGTAGATCTGTCCTATATAGATGGTATGCCTAGAAGAGAGCCTTGAAAGTCCAAGGTCTCATAGATTAGCTTACGTAAGCTATACTCTGGTACGCCTTGCATGATCTGGGCACGGCTCTGAGATGTAATACACTTGCCTTTAGCGTGAATAAACTCGACAATTATTTTTAATAATGAAAAATAGTTCTCTTTTTGTCGGCAATATTTTATATATTGTATGTAAATCAAATGTTCAAAATAAATGGAATTAAATGAAACATTGTTATTTTTGGTACATTTTTACCATTTTTATTTTGAAATTCCATAATATAAGTATAGAGAAGCATGTACTTCTCTCTTTTTGTTTTTGTTTTAAAGGCACAAAATATCTCGGTCATCGTTGGCTTAAGTATTTGTATTTTCCAAACGTACAACTGTCCTATAACTTATGTATTTGTATAAATTTTCATAATTTTGTACTTACGTTACGTATTATATATATATATATATACTTCTCTCTTTTTGTTTTAAATTCGCAAAATATCACGGTCGTCGTTGCTTTATACAAAAAAGTTAGAACATATCCTTAAATAAATACTCAAATAGCGTTAAAGCAGGTAAAGAACCATAGTTGGTATAAAGAGAAATGAAAGGGAAGATTAAAGAGAAGAATCTAACTCAAGACGAGATGAAGAAAGGTGTTGATTCCGCTTGAGTAGCTCGGGACTATTATACCCGTACTTACTACAAGCCTCTGAAGAGACCTTTTGGTGTTAATACCTTTATAATACTACCAAATAAGTATAGTATAAATTAGAGGTATTTACCTCTTCTCTCGTGATGAGAATTGAGGGTTGTTATGAATCTGAAACTCTTTAAAAGTTTGATAAATAATCAGCTAATATGAAGAATTATTATTTTGTAAAAGACATTAACAGGTAATTTTCGCAAATCGAAAGCCGTATCTCACCCGAATGCTGAATAATCCCAACAGAAATCGTGTTCAATAATATTAATCTTTAAAGTGAAACATATTCTGATTGGTACTTAACCAATTCGTTATTTATATAGTAGATGAGAAGTGATGCAAACTATTGTAAAAATTTTAGAGAAAATCTATTATGAGTTCACAGACAACAGTGCAAAGGATGAGTTGTAACTGACGAAGAAAACTACGTAACGGATTTTTCTATGTTTATAAAAGTGCTCAGATTATTTTAAGATCACTTTTCGATTACTAAAAACTCTCACCAATAACTTTTAATTTTGGATCTTGCATTTGAGACCAGAGATCATTGAAATCAATATGTTATTAGCTGATAATGAATATTGAAACAATCAGAAAAGGTTTTATTGTTATAGAACATTCCTAAGACTGAATATTGGTCTTTAAATGTCTATAAATCATTTTAAAGTGGCATTACATGTATTAAACCGTTAAGAAAAGTATTAAAAGGTTAAGGGATATGTTAAAACGCCTATGAAACTATCCTCTAACGGAACGCATGTATTATACATAAACACGTTTTTCCAACGTCTAAAGAATTCCTAAGATTACATTTTACAGTATCAGCAACTTTCTTTAACATCTATGAGAAACTCTTATGTCTGTTTTAGAACATTTCAAAGTTTAACGTACTTGAAACATTCTTTACTGAACATATATTTTGACAAATACACAAATTTATATTATGAACTTTGTAGCAGCCAGTGTTATGAAATTAACTTTTCTTTACATATATATTAAAAAGAAAAGCACCAGTCTTGAACGTTTTGATACTTCATAATCTGAGTCAAACATTTTTTTTTTTTTTTTCATTTTAAAGATTTGAATGAAGCTTTTAATTCGTCTGCTATGAACTAATCGTTATCAAAGATTTGTTATCAAGATCTTTTTTCATGCAGGGAGTATGTTTCGAGAATTCGTCTTGAATAGATGTTTGGATTGAATGGATTACAAAAGCTATTTTCCTCAAATTTCTTATTGGATTTGTCTATGAAAAGAAAAACTAGTCAAAATAATGATTTTAAAACCAGTTTTTTCATAAAATACGATAACAGATTTAGTTCGAATTCATGTTACAACCTCCGTCGTATTAAGTCATGATGTTTATTACCCATAACATTTGGGATAGGATTAATATAAGGGCAAATAAAAAATCAACTTTGAAACAAGTCGTTAAAAGTAGATTTCATTCCAAACACGTTTACCAAAAGCAACTAAAAGATTCAACTTGCTTTCTAATACTCAAAGCTATTTGTCAATACTCAGAAAATGTGAGTAAAAATGAAAAAAATAAAACATGGACGTAGTTTTAAAAGGATATATAAAAATAAACTTATCAATATTAAACGAATTCATAATGAATACTAATGTGATAAAACATAAAATATACGTAAAGAAGGAATGGAATTATGTAATATACAACTCTCCCAATAATAATGCTAGTAATTGTTCAAATAACGAAGTTATATTGAATAGGGTGTATTTGAAGAGAAAGAAGAAACCCTTGGTGTGATGATTGAACACAGAAGAAGAAGATATAATGGTGCCTGTGCTTTTTCTTTTCTTTTCAAATAAAGTCAATCGATCACAACCTTTCTCTCCCTCCCCCCCCCCTTCTCTCTACTGAGTTCGTAGACACGTTTCTGTGTGTTCTATACATTAAATTAGGCCTATAAAACAAAGTTAAGTTGTTAGGTATACCTTTTGATTAACTTCAATTATGTTTTTATATATTAATCAAACATTTTCAGATTTTTCTGGTACAGTTTCATCCTTAAGTTTATTTATGGAATTAAAAAAAAAAAAAACATTAAAATATTGCACTAACTTTCTCACACAGCCAAACACACAATAACATACTAAGAAAAATTAGTGTACGTTATCTCACAATTGTTTTCATAAGTGAAAGAGTTTTTTAATTTCTATTTCTTATGATAAGTAAATTTTGTTACCTCTCTTCAATTGTGTGCTAAAACAAATGTAAATAAAGGCTAAGCTTGGTTCACTTGTAAAATAAACACGTTTTAATAATAAATTACTTAAATAGTATTTTTAGTGATGATGGTCAAGGTCATTTCGGTTTTTCGCAAATATGTAGAACAGAAATTAGCATTTAAGTTGCAATTTTTCGCACTGGTTCATTATAGTCACATTTCTACAATAAGAAAACTGTTATTATTAAAAAATAATCTGTGCTAACATAATTTTAAAATTATAAAACGTAACACCAATCTGTAATAGTTCGTTAATTGTATAATGCCTGGATATTTGCATAAGTTGACACCAAGATCGAGTTCGGCAATTGTGCGGAGTCACAAATTACAATAAAAAATGTCGCTTCCAAATACGTAAGCTATCAACTGAATGACCAAAATTACTACTAAGAAAAATTGCTAAAAACGAAATAAAACTAAAAAACCATGGGATACAAAGCAATGGTGATATTTAGAGATTCTGCTCACCCCTTATCTAGCTTTTAGCGGAAGTAACAATGTTGTTTCTTCTTGATTTAAGACTTCCGGTGGACATTCTTAAGATATGAAGTCAATACCCTTTATAACATGGTATTTTATTACAACTGGTATAATAACCAATTATATGATCGACGTCAATTAATTTACGCGATTTTCTGTTGTTTGTTTTTTTTTTTTTAATTTCCGCTCGATAAAGTATGATGTTCAGATCGTCAAACCTTGTAAAATACGCCTTTGCAGGATCTAGGCAGAGAGGGAACTATTAACTACGATAAACAACCGAAATTTTAAAATTATTGGTATAGATTTCATCTTTTTAAAAATCTTAGAACTGACAGTTAGATTTCTCGGAATCCCAGAGGTTTTTGAATTTTTGTAAGCATAATCTTTATAATTTCGCCTTAAATAAAAAAATAAAATAAATAAAGCTGTTGTATGTATTTTTTCTTAATATAACCCAAGTAACACGTTATATGAAGAAGAAAAAAGAAAAAAGAAAAAAAAAAAAAAAAAAAAAAAAAAAAACGATTTGATGGTTGTTTACAATATAAAAATTAAAAAATATTTGGAAAACAAAATTCTTTTTTTAGCAATACAATTTCCATAGGTATTGTCAATATATCCACTATGTGATATATTCCACAATTGTGAATTCAGAGTTATAAAATAAATATAATTCCATGCATTATTACAAAATAATACTTAACTATATGAGACGAAACCATCCAATAGTTCATTGTTATTTGTAACGTATATACAGTACAGTGAAAAATAAAACAATAATAAATACAAGCAAAGATTACTCAAAATCATAAATAAATTACTGCTGCACAAAAACAATGGGCTGACAAACCACACAAATAAACTTCTGGTCATCAAAAAGATTTAGATTCGTCAGCTAACGATAATTATTAGACTTCATTTGATCTCTTCGGTAAACATGGTCTTGGCAATCCCGATGGAACTGACTGGATATACTCCTTTCTTCATGTTGTCTTGGGTTAAGTCCCTCTCTTTTATCATTCCTATATATCTTGAGCAACTCTTATTCTCTTCCGACCCTGACGCTATTAGAGTGTTTGTGTGCGAGAGGTCTTTATTAGTTTCAATTAACATTTCGGTTAGATGCCATCTTCAGTAGCTAATAAAGAACTTCTAGAAAAATTCATAAGACTTTATCTAATAATAAGATTTTAAAAATATGTCTTTTTTATTATTATTTTTAGAAAACAATATTATGCATTATTGAATGGAGATTTCATAACTTAAAAAATTAAACTATTTTCGAATTGTTGTAAGTTCAGAAAAGAAAGGTAATTGTATTCATTACAATAAAATTACAATTTTTTCAAATGATCGTGTGGGTTATTGATATCATTTTTGTTTTTAAAAATCCTAAAATCATATACATTTTAAGACCTCATTTGTGTGTTATATGAATGTGATGCTATTCTAATAAAAAATAATATAAAAAGAAAAGAAAAGATATTCGTGTTACTTTTCAAAAGAGCGCCAGTAGAGATGGGGTCAGTTTGGCACAAAAATGGAAGGGGTCCCCCCTCCCCTCCCCCTCCCCTCCCCCTCCCCTCCCCCTCCCCTCCCCCTCCCCTCCCCCACCCCTCCCCACCTCCTCCCACCCCTCCCCCTGCCCCTCCCCTTTAGGCCCCTTCCCTTCCCCCATTGGTCCCCCCACCTGTGACGTATTGTCGAGACACACACACACACACACACACAAGACGCCATACACACATGACGTCATACACTTAACTTTTTTAATACCAGCGGGATTCGAACCTGTGAAGTTTGGATTTGAAGGCGGACACGCTACCGACTGAGCTATCGTGCATAGTATTACAAGTCGGATATTTAAAGCAGTATATAAGCCGCCATGTTGTAACCGCAATAATGTGTTATATATATATATAATGTGTTAAGATAGTTAACCTTACCTATAAGTGTCCTACTTTTGCCCATCCACAGCCTATCAGCTGTTACAATAATGTGTTATATAATTATACAATGTGTTAAGATAGTTAACCTAAAGTTTCCCACTTTTGCCCATCCACAGCCAATCAGCTGTTACAATAATGTGTTATATATTTATATAATGTGTTAAGATAGTTAACCTAACCCCATAGTATTACAAGTCGGATAATTAACGCAGTATATAAGCCGCCAAACCGATATATATAATGTGTTAAGATAGTTAACCTAAAGTTTCCTACTTTTACCCATCCACAGCCAATCAGCTGTTACCATAATGTGTTATATATATAATGTGTTATATAATGTGTTAAGATAGTTAACCTATAAGTGTCCTACTTTTACCCATCCACAGCCTATCAGCTGTTACAATAATGTGTTATATAATTATAAATTGTGTTAAGATAGTTAACCTAACCTATAAGTTTCCTACCATTGCCCATCCACAGCCAATCAGCTGGTACAATTAATGTGTTATATATATATAATGTGTTATATATTTATATAATGTGTTAAGATAGTTAACCTAACCTATAAGTTTCCTACTTTTACCCATCCACAGCCTATCAGCTGTTACAATAATGTGTTATATAATTATATAATGTGTTAAGATAGTTAACCTAACCTATAAGTTTCCTACTTTTGCCCATCCACAGCCAATCAGCAGTTACAATAATGTGTTATACATATATATAATGTGTTATATATTTATATAATGTGTTAAGATAGTTAACCTAACCTATAAGTGTCCTACTTTTACCCATCCACAGCCAATCAGCTGTTACAATAATGTGTTATATATATATATATATATATATATATATATATATATATATATATATATATATATATATATATATATATATATACAATGTGTTATATATTTATATAATGTGTTAAGATAGTTAACCTAACCTATAAGTGTCCTACTTTTACCCATCCACAGCCTATCAGCTGTTACAATAATGTGTTATATAATTATATAATGTGTTAAGATAGTTAACCTAACCTATAAGTTTCCTACTTTTGCCCATCCACAGCCAATCAGCTGGTACAATTAATGTGTTATATATTTTATATAATGTGTTAAGATATAATGTGTTAAGATAGTTAACCTAACCTATAAGTTTCCTACATTTGCCCATCCACAGCCTATCAGCTGGTACAATTAATGTGTTATATATAATGTGTTAAGATATAATGTGTTAAGATAGTTAACCTAACCTATAAGTTTCCTACTTTTGCCCATCCACAGCCAATCAGCTGTTACAATAATGTGTTATATATATATATAATGTGTTATATATTTATATAATGTGTTATATAACGTGTTAAGATAGTTAACCTAACCTATTAGAGTTTCCTACTTTTGCCCACCACGGCCTAGGTACATTTAATGTGTATAATCTGTTAAACGTAGTTTCCTCCGTTGTCTACCAGGGTGTAGCACATGTTTTTATATATCGTGTTAAAATATTGTTAACCTAGACTTAAGTCCTACTTTTGCCTAAACCTATGCTTACCACAGTCCAAACGGGTGTTAGTCTGGCCACTATTTAACCGAACCGAAATTACCAACCGATTTACCAACCAAATCCAACCGATTTACCAATCAAAACCAACCGATTTACCAACCAAAACCAACCGATTTACCAACCAAAACCATTTGACAGACAGGTTCTGACTGGTCTAGCCGGATTGTACAACAGTGCGTAACAATGTTACTGCGCATGCGTACTACTCGCGATTAACTGTTTAAGAAAGGAGATTAGATGGAGATAGCTCAGTTTACGTTAGTAGCTGGAATAGTGAACGTGACCCCTTCCAAGATGTATAAGGTCTCCGAGCTCTTGGGTAGCAGGATTAAACCAACCAACGAACGATTTGGACTATGGCTTCTGGAAGAAAATCTGCACAACAACAACCTGGTAACAGATATTGGAAATATTAATTATTCGCAAGGAGAAGAGTTGCTGTCTGGAGTTAATATAAAACCACTAACTCCGCTTACAAAACCATTCTGCGACAACATAATGCTTGTTAAAATAACCGACAGTTCGGATTGCGAACAAGGGAAGAGCCTCGTAAAGAAGAATATCTGTGGAGTATTTAACAGTTATCTTCGTGGGAAATTTACGGATTTTGTTTCCGCAAGACATGGCGTAAAAGTAAAATTACCATTCCCTTTGAATGGAAAGAGACCCATGGCGAAACGTGTATGCAATATTATTGGAGCAGATGGGATGCAAGCCATTGCAAAGAAATTTAAAAATCCCATTGCAATCCCCTACAAGGTAGAGTTAGCGGATGTTGAGTTGGCTACTCTACAGGAAAAAATGCCCGAAATACTATTGGAGCTGCAAACCCACGACTTCTACCTTATGGATTTGGACATTACACAAGATTTTGTGGGGATCTTTAACAAGCGAGAGATGTGTGAGCATTTAGTACAGGACCATGACTTTCGTTACCAAGGCGGCCAGTACAAAGAAAACTGCAATACAATTGTTAACAACGACAAGTCTGTTGGGATAGATTGCCTAACCTGGATTACTCCTACTGGTGCAAGAGTAAAAATCTACAACAAGTTCGTGTGCCAAATTACGAGTCCTGGCGTTAACAAACAAATTGGTAACCACATTGTGGATTTTGTCAACTGTCCAGACTCCAGATTGACAGACGTTTCTGTCCCCACTGGGTAAGGAGCATGGCATTACAAGATTGGAGGCTACGATCTACAACGGTAGCGGCGACCATCCTCTGGACAGCTGTGTAACGCTCCTGGAAGACAGCAAAATTTATTTCCAGGAAGCCCCGTTCTACTCTGTTGCCATCCCTAAAATGTGGACGAAATTAGCTGACAGTCTCCAGAACAGTTGCTGTGTAGTGTACAATAATCTTTTACAATATGCCTACTGGGGAAACAGTAACACGAGGAAGTTAACCGGGGTGCAACTTACTTTACCAAGCGACCAAGACCAGAGGAAAAAAATAATTAATTACGTACTCTCTGCATATAGTTTTAACTATTTGCCTGTAAATTACTTGGAGATAGTGGAAGATGTCGCTAATAGAGAGCATGTTAGTGTGGTACAAAAGTGCTACATTAAGAGTGGCGAGACATTCTTCTCGAAATCTAGTACTGCTTTCTCGGTGATTTGTAAAGATGTAAGCCTCGAGAACTGTGGGATGGTTCCAACGAGTAATATTATTCCACAGATTTTAAAGAAGAGAACGAATATTACAAACAGGCTACAACCCTACAATATAAAGGAAACAGAACCATTCTCCACCGTTTACCTACTGTCTGCGAAGAAACGAAAACTGGAACTGGAAGAAATTGACTTAAAACGGAGAAAATTGGAATACATGGAACATGCTGCTTCCTTAAAAGAGGAATACAAAGAAATGCAGGAGAAAGAGAAAATTATTAGAGAGACAAGAGAGCGGATGGGCTCATATTTTAACAAGACTTGGAAGAATTTAGATATACATGCAGACTACAAGGTTTCCGCATTTACCGTTAACACTAAAGCGAAATATGCCTTTGTTGGAATACTCGCAGAAAGAGATGGGAGTAAAAGTGTTTACTTCTTTAAAGGAAAGTACAAATCGTGGCTAATGGATGCCTACAACGACAAGCAAAATTTAACAAAAGAGGGGTTTGTTTTAACCTCCAACAACGACCTGGACATTGTGCATTTAGCGACAGAAGAAACAATTTTTACATTTACGACGAATGGACTTACCAGTTTTAATAATCATTCTTTTCCGAAGATAGAGCATTTTAAGCCACTAACAGATGCTTGGAAAAAACCAGAAGATTTCCCCTACAACCAGGACGAAGTGGAGCAAGTATCCACCCTTGGCATGCAAGACATAAAAGGCAAAGTTATTCCAAGAAAGTGTCGTCGGCTGGAAGAGCTGGAAGAAGGGACAGAATTAGTAGTGTGTGGAATCAAACAAATTGATTACAGGCATAAGATCCGTTATATTTTGCAGTTCCAAAATCTAGATGAATTGTATATTTCGAATTATTGGTTAGAAAGAGAAATAAAAGTGCTAAATGTAGATTTAAACTATAAATTTAATGTTAAATTGGACAAGATAAAAACCACTGCAATTAAGCACAAAGAAAGAGTTGTTTTCTGTGCTTGTAATTAAAAATAAATAAATAAATAAATGTTTTAAAATAATATTCTTTGTAATTTGTTACCTCCATTCCACCAAAACTCTTTTTAGTAGAGAGATAGATATTTGATGTGACCTTGGAATTGTAGCCGAAAACGACACGACCCCCCAACCCCCATTTTTTCCTTTTTAAATATATAACGTCGTAACGTTTGTTAGGGACCGATTTACCAAACCGTAGATTAAATTACCAAGATTTGGTTGGTAAATTGGTTGCAAAACGTATATTTTGGTTGGTAAATCGGTTGGTATTGGTTAGGTTATGTTAGGTTAGGTCTGGTTAGGATAGGTTAGGATAGGTTAGGTTAGGTCTGGTTAGGATAGGTTAGGTTATGTTAGGTTAGGTTAAAATAGGATAGGTTAGGTTAGGTTAGGTTAGGATAGGTTAGGTGAGGTTAGGATAGGTTATGTTAGGTGAGGTTAGGTTAGGTTAGGATAGGTTAGGTTAGGTTAGGTTTTTAGGAGCATGGTTGTTAGGTTAGGTTAGGATAGGATAGGTTAGGTTAGGTTAGGATAGGTTAGGTTAGGTTATGTTAGGTTAGGTTAGGTTAGGATAGGTTAGGTTATGTTAGGTGAGGTTAGGTTAGGTTAGGATAGGTTAGGTTAGGTTAGGTTAGGTTTTTAGGAGAATGGTTGTTAGGTTAGGTTAGGATAGGATAGGATAGGTTAGGTTAGGTTAGGTTAGGTTAGGTTAGGTTAGGTTATGTTAGGTTAGGTTAGGTTAGGTTAGGATAGGTTAGGTTAGGTTAGGTTAGGTTAGGTTAGGATAGGTTATGTTAGGTTAGGTAAGGTTAGGTTAGGATAGGTTAGGTTAGGTTAGGTTAGGTTTTTAGGAGAATGGCTGCCACACGCCCGGGAGATGGTAGGGATGGGGTGGAGGTTGGTAGGCGTGGAATAACCTTGCCTTTTATGTCTTGCATGCCAAGGGTGGATACTTGCTCCACTTCGTCCTGGTTGTAGGGGAAATCTTCTGGTTTTTTCCAAGCATCTGTTAGTGGCTTAAAATGCTCTATCTTCGGAAAAGAATGATTATTAAAACTGGTAAGTCCATTCGTCGTAAATGTAAAAATTGTTTCTTCTGTCGCTAAATGCACAATGTCCAGGTCGTTGTTGGAGGTTAAAACAAACCCCTCTTTTGTTAAATTTTGCTTGTCGTTGTAGGCATCCATTAGCCACGATTTGTACTTTCCTTTAAAGAAGTAAACACTTTTACTCCCATCTCTTTCTGCGAGTATTCCAACAAAGGCATATTTCGCTTTAGTGTTAACGGTAAATGCGGAAACCTTGTAGTCTGCATGTATATCTAAATTCTTCCAAGTCTTGTTAAAATATGAGCCCATCCGCTCTCTTGTCTCTCTAATAATTTTCTCTTTCTCCTGCATTTCTTTGTATTCCTCTTTTAAGGAAGCAGCATGTTCCATGTATTCCAATTTTCTCCGTTTTAAGTCAATTTCTTCCAGTTCCAGTTTTCGTTTCTTCGCAGACAGTAGGTAAACGGTGGAGAATGGTTCTGTTTCCTTTATATTGTAGGGTTGTAGCCTGTTTGTAATATTCGTTCTCTTCTTTAAAATCTGTGGAATAATATTACTCGTTGGAACCATCCCACAGTTCTCGAGGCTTACATCTTTACAAATCACCGAGAAAGCAGTACTAGATTTCGAGAAGAATGTCTCGCCACTCTTAATGTAGCACTTTTGTACCACACTAACATGCTCTCTATTAGCGACATCTTCCACTATCTCCAAGTAATTTACAGGCAAATAGTTAAAACTATATGCAGAGAGTACGTAATTAATTATTTTTTTCCTCTGGTCTTGGTCGCTTGGTAAAGTAAGTTGCACCCCGGTTAACTTCCTCGTGTTACTGTTTCCCCAGTAGGCATATTGTAAAAGATTATTGTACACTACACAGCAACTGTTCTGGAGACTGTCAGCTAATTTCGTCCACATTTTAGGGATGGCAACAGAGTAGAACGGGGCTTCCTGGAAATAAATTTTGCTGTCTTCCAGGAGCGTTACACAGCTGTCCAGAGGATGGTCGCCGCTACCGTTGTAGATCGTAGCCTCCAATCTTGTAATGCCATGCTCCTTACCCAGTGGGGACAGAAACGTCTGTCTTAATCTGGAGTCTGGACAGTTGACAAAATCCACAATGTGGTTACCAATTTGTTTGTTAACGCCAGGACTCGTAATTTGGCACACGAACTTGTTGTAGATTTTTACTCTTGCACCAGTAGGAGTAATCCAGGTTAGGCAATCTATCCCAACAGACTTGTCGTTGTTAACAATTGTATTGCAGTTTTCTTTGTACTGGCCGCCTTGGTAACGAAAGTCATGGTCCTGTACTAAATGCTCACACATCTCTCGCTTGTTAAAGATCCCCACAAAATCTTGTGTAATGTCCAAATCCATAAGGTAGAAGTCGTGGGTTTGCAGCTCCAATAGTATTTCGGGCATTTTTTCCTGTAGAGTAGCCAACTCAACATCCGCTAACTCTACCTTGTAGGGGATTGCAATGGGATTTTTAAATTTCTTTGCAATGGCTTGCATCCCATCTGCTCCAATAATATTGCATACACGTTTCGCCATGGGTCTCTTTCCATTCAAAGGGAATGGTAATTTTACTTTTACGCCATGTCTTGCGGAAACAAAATCCGTAAATTTCCCACGAAGATAACTGTTAAATACTCCACAGATATTCTTCTTTACGAGGCTCTTCCCTTGTTCGCAATCCGAACTGTCGGTTATTTTAACAAGCATTATGTTGTCGCAGAATGGTTTTGTAAGCGGAGTTAGTGGTTTTATATTAACTCCAGACAGCAACTCTTCTCCTTGCGAATAATTAATATTTCCAATATCTGTTACCAGGTTGTTGTTGTGCAGATTTTCTTCCAGAAGCCATAGTCCAAATCGTTCGTTGGTTGGTTTAATCCTGCTACCCAAGAGCTCGGAGACCTTATACATCTTGGAAGGGGTCACGTTCACTATTCCAGCTACTAACGTAAACTGAGCTATCTCCATCTAATCTCCTTTCTTAAACAGTTAATCGCGAGTAGTACGCATGCGCAGTAACATTGTTACGCACTGTTGTACAATCCGGCTAGACCAGTCAGAACCTGTCTGTCAAATGGTTTTGGTTGGTAAATCGGTTGGTTTTGGTTGGTAAATCGGTTGGTTTTGATTGGTAAATCGGTTGGATTTGGTTGGTAAATCGGTTGGTAATTTCGGTTCGGTTAAATAGTGGCCAGACTAACACCCGTTTGGACTGTGGTAAGCATAGGTTTAGGCAAAAGTAGGACTTAAGTCTAGGTTAACAATATTTTAACACGATATATAAAAACATGTGCTACACCCTGGTAGACAACGGAGGAAACTACGTTTAACAGATTATACACATTAAATGTACCTAGGCCGTGGTGGGCAAAAGTAGGAAACTCTAATAGGTTAGGTTAACTATCTTAACACGTTATATAACACATTATATAAATATATAACACATTATATATATATATAACACATTATTGTAACAGCTGATTGGCTGTGGATGGGCAAAAGTAGGAAACTTATAGGTTAGGTTAACTATCTTAACACATTATATCTTAACACATTATATATAACACATTAATTGTACCAGCTGATAGGCTGTGGATGGGCAAATGTAGGAAACTTATAGGTTAGGTTAACTATCTTAACACATTATATCTTAACACATTATATAAAATATATAACACATTAATTGTACCAGCTGATTGGCTGTGGATGGGCAAAAGTAGGAAACTTATAGGTTAGGTTAACTATCTTAACACATTATATAATTATATAACACATTATTGTAACAGCTGATAGGCTGTGGATGGGTAAAAGTAGGACACTTATAGGTTAGGTTAACTATCTTAACACATTATATAAATATATAACACATTGTATATATATATATATATATATATATATATATATATATATATATATATATATATATATATATATATATATATATATATATATAACACATTATTGTAACAGCTGATTGGCTGTGGATGGGTAAAAGTAGGACACTTATAGGTTAGGTTAACTATCTTAACACATTATATAAATATATAACACATTATATATATGTATAACACATTATTGTAACTGCTGATTGGCTGTGGATGGGCAAAAGTAGGAAACTTATAGGTTAGGTTAACTATCTTAACACATTATATAATTATATAACACATTATTGTAACAGCTGATAGGCTGTGGATGGGTAAAAGTAGGAAACTTATAGGTTAGGTTAACTATCTTAACACATTATATAAATATATAACACATTATATATATATAACACATTAATTGTACCAGCTGATTGGCTGTGGATGGGCAATGGTAGGAAACTTATAGGTTAGGTTAACTATCTTAACACAATTTATAATTATATAACACATTATTGTAACAGCTGATAGGCTGTGGATGGGTAAAAGTAGGACACTTATAGGTTAACTATCTTAACACATTATATAACACATTATATATATAACACATTATGGTAACAGCTGATTGGCTGTGGATGGGTAAAAGTAGGAAACTTTAGGTTAACTATCTTAACACATTATATATATCGGTTTGGCGGCTTATATACTGCGTTAATTATCCGACTTGTAATACTATGGGGTTAGGTTAACTATCTTAACACATTATATAAATATATAACACATTATTGTAACAGCTGATTGGCTGTGGATGGGCAAAAGTGGGAAACTTTAGGTTAACTATCTTAACACATTGTATAATTATATAACACATTATTGTAACAGCTGATAGGCTGTGGATGGGCAAAAGTAGGACACTTATAGGTAAGGTTAACTATCTTAACACATTATATATATATATAACACATTATTGCGGTTACAACATGGCGGCTTATATACTGCTTTAAATATCCGACTTGTAATACTATGCACGATAGCTCAGTCGGTAGCGTGTCCGCCTTCAAATCCAAACTTCACAGGTTCGAATCCCGCTGGTATTAAAAAAGTTAAGTGTATGACGTCATGTGTGTATGGCGTCTTGTGTGTGTGTGTGTGTGTGTGTCTCGACAATACGTCACAGGTGGGGGGACCAATGGGGGAAGGGAAGGGGCCTAAAGGGGAGGGGCAGGGGGAGGGGTGAGAGGAGGTGGGATGGGACCAATGGGGGAAGGGAAGGGGCCTAAAGGGGAGGGGCCTACAGGGAAGGGGCTGGGGGAGGGGTGGGGGGACCAATGGGGGAAGGGAAGGGGCCTAAAGGGGAGGGGCAATGGGGGAGGGGCAAAGGGGGAGGGGCAGTTGGGGTGGGGGGACCAATGGGGGAAGGGAAGGGGCCTAAAGGGGAGGGGCAAAGGGAGAGGGGCAAAGGGAGGAGGGGGGAGGGGAGGAGGGGCAAAGGGGGAGGGGCCAAGGGGGGAGGGGGAGGGGTGGGGGTACCCCCACCGTTTTTGTCCTCAAGTGTCCGGATCTCTACTAGCGCCATTTTGAAGCGTATAATATTTCGTAGATGTGTTAACCATCATGACTTTAATCAGTATATATAATTTAGATGCAATGTTTAATTAGTCTCTTAAAAATGTTATTTTAAATTTTTTTAAAAACACATACAAACACAACCAATCGAAAGTTCAGCTAATCACGAAACTAAACATGATGTTTATGGAACTTGTGGAAAGAAACTATATATTCAATAGGCTGTAGAGTATTCAATAGAATAGAATTACATACAGCTTTTAAAATGTGCATCCAACGGTATGAACAATAAAAAATACCTTTATTTTAAAACAATTTTAAATGGAAACTAACTTAATCGTCTGTTTTTTTCACCATTACTTTACATTTTTTGAATACCCATCTGTAGCAACTACAGTATTATGTTTTCATAAAAGTTAAAATATTTCTATAAATATTTCTGAGCAGCATATACACCTGAGATGCGATGCATGAAATTATTTACTTATATGGGAAACATCATATCAGCTGATAATAACAAATAATATCGCGCTATCTTGCTGAGAGTTGATGACTTTCCCTCACGTCACGCGCCATTTCACAGCCGATAAGACCGCTTCCACATTAGC
Source organism: Aphrophora alni (assembly GCA_963513935.1). NCBI lineage: Eukaryota > Metazoa > Arthropoda > Insecta > Hemiptera > Aphrophoridae > Aphrophora > Aphrophora alni. The sequence goes on from OY740767.1 coordinate 131,423,219, forward strand.
AGCATTTATCAGAATGTTTCCAAGCGGAACTTTATGCTTTACGAAACCATCTCACGCGTTCACCCTTCAGCAAACACCGATACACACTTTGCCTTTGATATTTGCAAAACCAAAAATATACTCTCGTAATATACAGAGGAGGAAAATAAATTAGGAAAGTTTAAGAGATTACATAAAACGGATTACTTAACTGTATCCTAGCAACACTCTTTTATTTAGCTTCAAAATAACTATTTCGTATACTTTGTTTGGTATTCATGGTAGCGTTATCAATACTAATGGTTACGTGAACTTAAAATCTATTACTTAGATGTTTTAATACATTCAGTAATTTGCTTTTCTCAAACTTAAAGCACCCTATTTGAGACAAATATTCGTTGAATAAGAAGTTACAGTAATTCTACTGTATCTACTTTCCACTTGAACAAAACACCACTACTCTATTTCGTATACTATGTTTGGTAATCATGGTAACCTTATCAACAATAGTAATGGTTACTTGAACTTCAAACTTAACTCCTTAGATGTTTTAATACATTAAGTAAATTGTTGTTGCAAACTTAAAGCACCCAAAGTGAGGTACAACAATATTCGTAGAATTAGAAGTAACAGTATTATTAATGCAACTACTTTCCACTTAACCAAAACACCAATCACAGAGAGAAATATAAAATTTAATGCGGTTTAATGATAACTTGCTCCTTCCATTGTGACTAAGAATAACAATTCAATGGGTTCACGAAAATATTACGCTCTATTCTCTAATGTATATAAACACTACATGTGATTGTCTTATCTGTACAAAAAACGTTTTAATTCACCACTAGTGTTCCTGGAGAGCTGGCTGCCCAATTTTTTTGTAATCATTATAACAAAATAGTTGAACTGTTGCGTAAATAATAACCCTGTGCATCTTCAAAAAGTTTTAATTTATGTAAATAAACATGATAAAATACTGAGTTGGGATTTTTTAAATATTTTCCTCAGATAAAAAGTTCTACTTTTGGTTTTAAAATTATTTTGTAATAATGGTTTTTTATACGGTTTATTCGGAGATTTACTATTATTTCTGTGTACAGAAACTAATACACGACGTTTTGAAATTTTAAATCAACTCTCGTTATTAAGTGTTAAACCAAGATTATAAAAGAGAATACACCAACATTGTCTGGAATTATGTTGGAAACTTAAATTATATCTACAGCCAAAGAAAACAAATCAAGCCTAAATTTAGGCCTTTTACTGGAAATCTCTGGAATTTTTTTTTGTAATGGTTTTTTGTGGGTTTCATTTTTAATTTTTCACACTATTATATTTAACACAGCCTTTTCCGGAAGAATGGGTTAAAGTCCTACTAGAGGGTCCATGTTGATGTGCATTAGTAGTTCAGTGCTGTTTTCAATGGCAGGCATTTTTTAAACAGAAAATAAACCAAACTTTGTACATGCATCGTTCGACCTAGTTACAAAGAACCTTATTCTTAAATTCCAAAACGATTGGTATATCAACTTGGCCGTAACTATGAAACACAAAACCTACAAACGGTCGAGTTAAAACTTAATTTAGCTTTGTTTTGTTAATAAATGAAATTGATAATTCATTTGTTCACAATCCACATCCACTGTTACTCATAAACATTCCCTAAAGATCTAAATGTTCTTATTATTGCAAAATTAAGACAATTAAATGTTGTATCTACATGATGATACTTTGGTATTGTATAGCAATTCTTTTAAAGACCTTTAGTTTACATAAAAAATCTACAAAAATCGGTTGAAAATATACTTACTATTTTATATTTATTTTTCTAAAGGGTGTATATACGTCATTGAGAATATCAGTGTTTGTACACAATTTGGTGAAGTCAAATAATAAATAAAACTACGCTTAAAAACCAACCAAAGATTTGGGAATTGATACAAGGATTTTTCACTCTCATGAATGATGCATTTTTTCATAAGTAGATTAAAATAATGAATACATCTATAAAAAGTTCCCAAAAATCCCATTAACAATATATTGGAAAGGAAATTGAACCCTTAATACCTCTAAATGTTACCATAGTCTATAACCATGAATTACCATGTTTTGTATTTTCGCTGACCACTTTAATTTTTAACTTATGCTGAGGTTATGTGTAAACATTTCTAACACAGTTTTTTTTGAGGATTTTTTCCCTTACTCAATATATGAAAAATGTTAAGTTTGGTAATTGTAAATAATTTAATCTCCATTTTTTGACTGATCTTCACGTTTCGTGGCCTCAGGAAACAGAAAAGAAGATGGCATCCTTCTGTAGTAGTTATCGTTTGGACGCAAGTGCCCTCACAAATTAAGGTAGTAACATGACATGAATTTTTGTATAGGCGACTACAGTGTGTTCAATAAAATCCTTTTGAAATGTAGAAAATATAATACAAATTGTCATAACCGTGACCATTTTAAACAGTTATTTTTTTCACACCTCGTATGTTATTGACCCACTAAATTAGATACAAATTTGTAGCTTTCGATTCTGTATGTAATGGTACCAACCCTTCATTTCTGCTATGTCAAATAGCGAAGTTATAATTTATAAAAAGTGAGCCGTTGTGGGACGCCTGGTAGATGTGAAACATACAAATTAATTTTTATGCAAACTATGCACAGACAAAATAGTACTTATTAAATACTATGCACAGACAAAATAAGATTTTTGTAAATAAAATTATTATTATATTTTAACAATAATACAAATAATAATATATAAAAATTGATTTTGAAAATAACATTAACTAAAATATTTATATTTTTACACATATATTCATAAAGAACAAACAAAATTCCACGTTTAAATCAAAATATTTTCAACAATGCTACTTTGCACGCTATTCGAGAGGAACGGCATGGAACGTTTGACCACCCATAGTAAACGCTACGCCCCTCGCGCGGATACGTAACGTTCTGCTTTTGTCCACATTTACAATCTCGATACATCCATGGAAAGAGCTTCTCATCTTGCTACAGGGAAAACCCTTCCTGTTTTCTTGTCCTACGCAATAGGACCACTAACAGGAAGTGGTTTTTAGTGAGCAAGAATCTCACACTAGTGTAGTAAGAAGAGCGGATTTCCCCCTTTGTCTTTTGAATGTATTCCACCTATCCTGTGAAATTTTAAAAAAATGCAAGTTTCACTCTTACCGCTGCGTTAGGTGTTTCACGTTAAAATGTAAGTTAATAAATGTGATATTCCTGTAGTTACGAAATTTGGGAAGATCGAGTCAATCATCGTAAGCGTCGAGAGTGACTTTATCACATATGTACAGATTCGAGGTCCTCCAAGGTGGAAACAATGACAGGAACGAAGAGATTGGAGACAGTTTAATATATAGACATCTACGAGGGCAGTTAGAGTCTAGCCAACGTTGAGAAAATTGTGACACAATATTAAATATTCAGACAACCCGTGTAACTATTGTTTTAAACAAATTTACCCACTATGCATAATGGGTAGGACACTTTGATCTACCAATATAATTCAACATTTCCTTAAATGCCAAAGAGAATTTTCTTTTGGGATTTAGATTTAGAAAACTGCTGGTATTACATTGTATGTTAAATTTGGGTAAAACCTTGATGGAATTTATTAGATTGTTTATAGTATTATACATAAGTATCGCAAGTTTTATAATAATTATGTGTACTAACAACTAAACCACCACATGATTTTACTTTAACAGCTGTTTTTGATATTTGTTATTTTTGAGGTTATGTTCACACTATTACTTAAAACAAATACTTAACAAATAAAAATTGTGTGACGGATAAAATCAAAGGTTATTTTTTTAAATCGACTGTAATCTATAATTGTTGATTTTGATTTTTATATCGAATGTTCATTTGTTCCTAGGTGGGTTTCTTGATTCAAAATAGAACATAAGTCGGGATAGACTCAAGTGTGGGGTAAGTACAACATATTTTTAATATACAATATATATATATACTGTCTTTCATAAGGAATGGTACATAATTTGGGCATAAACGGCTTGTGACCTACTTGAGATATAAACTGTAAATTTTGCATTCATGTGCATATCATCATACTTTATTGTGTAAAACATTATTACACTCAGTTTAGAACCCTTTTACAATGTCGAATATTTCAAATCATTAATATAAAATTGTATATCTGTACTTTAAGTGTAATCTGCTAACCAGACATGTTATTTTAGTAAATATTAATATTCCTGTTATCCTACTGCTCATTGTGCCCGAAAGTGTGACGTTAGATTGATTTTGTAATTTAACAAACTTGCACATTCTTGTAATTTTTTATAGAAGAGCTTTACGGGCATTTGATATGAAACATTTCATCAAGATGTATTTCAAAAATATTAGCTTTAAATATGTCTTGATTTTCGTCACGTGATCCACTCGTGGTGATATACACTACAGCTGTTCGAAAATAGAGGGATTCATAGTTAGGTGTAGTTTAAGAAACCTCACATTAAACGTTAAAAAAATGTAAACGCAAAATAAAAATAAGTATATGTAGAAAAAATACAATTTCAATCATTTGAGCCTAATATTGTGTGGAATCGTAATTAAAATTGTTGTTTTGTGTGTGTTCTCATATTGAAAAAAATGTAATATTTAATGACCTCAGTAAAGTGATAAAATTTATTGAACAACTCCTGGTGATGAAATCTAAGCTCTTGAAACAGCAGTAATGTAGATTACACGACGGAAAATAAATCAAGTATTTATAACCAATGTATTCGATTAAAGATTTGAAACTACTATTTAAAAAAAAAACCGCAAACTGAGAATATTTGTGTTGTATATAATAAAAATATATGATAAATATGCAAACTAATGCACAATTTGAAGTTTACATTTCAAACGGGTTGTGAGTTACAGTAGACTCTATGAAAAAACCTACAGATGGATACACGGGAAACGAAGCATTTTTTAGTCAATTTCATATTGAACGTTACACTTATTTTATTACACTTATAGCTTTCCAAATTCATTTTTTTTCTGAAACACCCTGTAGATATTAAATGGAAAATAATACTTCGCTTTTAGATCATTTTACTCTTGTAAAATAAATACACATTAAATGTGTATACACTCTGATTCAAAAGTCCATAAACACTGATATTATTGTTAAATATTGTGCATGTTGGTTGATACGTTCTTTACTACGTTACTCGGAATATCTTCAATGTAAGTCTGAATATTTCTTCACAGTTCTTGTGATATTCTGGCGTTATTTTTGTACACTTTCCTTTTCAATTATAACTGAAATCTGATGGGAATATATCTGGCGAACAGGCTGGTTAAATATCCCTAGAAAATAAGCGATGACCAAAGAAACCTTGTTGCAATCTCATCGATTCATTTGAAGTATGGAAAGTGGTACCATTTTATTGCATCCAGCAAAAACGTTCGTCATATTCAGGTGTAGCAACGAATTGTGGATTATATCTGAATACACAGATGAATCAACAATTTTTTTCAAATAAAATCGGGCCTATAATCCTTCGACAAGACAGGGCCCACCAAACTCCTACATTTTGTGGATAATAACTAAATTCTTAAACAGATGTTCTGTTGATCAAATCAGAGTGTTTTGACTGTTAATGTATCCATTTAGAGACATTCATCAAAGACATCGTTGCATGTAAATTGCCGAAACTATCGCCATTAAGTAACGCGTTTGTTGGAACCATGTAGACCCAGCTCTAGAACTGCTTAGTTTGAACGATTTAGCTTTAGGCATTTTGTTGCTTTTCTACAAGTTCAATATAACATAGCTGTTTGCAGGCTTGTCAATGGCACTAACAGTTTTTCTAAAACGTTGGACTAAATTGTACACTGTTTGTGGGCATAGTTTTTGATGTATAGGGAACATAATCGTAAACAAACCACTGCTGATAAAAAATCTTGTTGCAAATAGGTTTCTAGTAACAAAAAGTTTCGCCTGAGATTCGTTTTGCACCGAATGACAATAATCGTTTAATTTGCTTTTAAACGCAGTCACTCAGTGGTGCCAATTCAGTTCCGATATCCTAATAAGCAAAAAATAACCATTTAGTTAATGTTTTCGTTAAAGTAATTATTAAAATTGGGATCTTTTAAATTATTCAGTAATATCGTGAGCGTTCCTGATTCAAAAGTACATTAAATTGGGTTAAATCTTAAATATTCTGATGAAAAAGAGAAGTGCTGATTTTAACGTTATTTAATAATGATGATTTGTTTAATGTTAATACTGTTCAATCGTAAATTTGCTATCTCTATGTATATAAAAACGAATACACGTTCTGATATTATAAATCAAATCGGCTACTAGGCTATTTTGTTGTTTCTCATTTTTCATATTCTAGGTTTATCTCTTGATAACGGGAGTTGATTTATGCTATCAAAACGTTTCATTAGTTTTTATATACACAAGTGAAGACAAATGTCAGATTAAACCATATTAATAAGAAGTCAGTTTTAATTGATAAAGTTCCATAAATTTAGGTAAAATTAAACTACCGATTTTAACATGTGAGTGGAAAATGAAACTTAATTTTAAATTACGCACATCATACTAGGCTTAATTTTTAAATTGATATAAACTTCAACAAAATCGTCCCAACATCTTCGGTCCTGTGTTAGGAAATTAGATGTCTCTAGATGTCGAATAGACATCCTTCAGCTCCTTTAGATTAATTACTTCGCCTCTACGTAATTTTCTACTTCCTTTTCTTCACATATCTGCGGATATCAAAGCCTTACGATATTTTCTTCCGGCTTTTGCAGAAAACGACGTCTGAATCACTATTTCTTTTGCATTATCTGTATCGTGAGACACTGTCGAGGAACTTTATTGCACATAACCATAGTTCATCATATTCTCAATATCTTAAACATTGTTTTACGAAAACCTGTAGCCTATTAATAATGACATTGCTAACTTTCCATGTCTCATATTCATAAAACAAAAAAAAAAGATGTGATATTATATTTCAAAATACTAAGCTTTGTTCTACTGAGGATTTGGTTGATATTCATATCACTCGCAGCTAGGCAAAAATGTAGATTGCTCCACTAAAAATTAATAATAATTTTCCGAAATATCAATTCAAAATATGATAACCGGTAGATTAACTTGATACGTCATTTCCAATAAACGATTTTGATGTTATACTTAAGAGAGTTTTCCTAATTCTAGCAAGCAATGGCTTAAATAATGGTAGACATTGCCTAATATATTACAATTTGCAGTAAATTTCTATAAGCACAAAAACTTTAGTTTAATTGGCTGTAACGTAGATAAACTAATAATTGTATAAGTGGTACAGTTATATAGGACGAAGACGTCATCTGCAAGTAATCCCTCTCTTTCTGTCCATGACGGGACAGTTAATCATAGATTAGAACCATTTTAGAATAGGAATGATATGCATGATTTATTTACACGACTCAACAAATTACATAATAGAATAAATCTTGAAAACAAAGTCGTTATTATTGCTCGTCCATCATTGAAGATGGTGACATTGACGTTGAAACGCGTTTGATTAAATACACGTATTATATGTGAGAATTCGTATTTCAGTTTACCATCTCACAAGTCATGCTTAATATTTATTTATAATAATAATGCACACAATTTCTTATGTTTATAGTCAGTTGGCCAACAATGCGGTATATGTATTGTGGCAGCACGACTTAAGATAGAAACACGATAGATGGTACGCTTTGAACATAATGACTTTAGTAAGTATTTCTTTGTTGTACCCAAAATCTTTTTGGGGAAAGTAGTAGTTTAATAAATATTCTGTTACGAAAATTTCCCAATAAAAACGTGGGTCAATTGATACCTCATTTTAAAGGTCTTAGAATGCAAAATATTTTGACTTAAATTATGTTTCAATATCATCTATTACAGTTTCAAAATTTCTGCTTGAAATAACTGTAAATTTAGGTTTCACACAATTTAAAATCATAGAAATCGTACTTTGAATAAGTCATGTTCGATTTTCATTATGCAACTTACCCAACCTTGTTTTTTAAACGTTTGAGGTATTTATTTTTAATGTTAAAAAATTGGGATTTAGGTAATTACAGGGAAAATTTACAAAAACTGCCTAAATGAGATATCATTTATAGCACTTAGTATGATGATTATTTCTACAGGATTTTAATGATTTTATATTGTATTGCGTACTTGTAGTTTAAAATTGTCTGAAAAACTCCATTTTCAAAATACTACCCTCAAAATAAAATATATTGTTTTTTTTTGGAGTTGATAATTTAAGATATTTTTTTTAATTACAAGATTGAACGAACATTTTTAAGATTGTACATTTTATATTTTATTTGTAGCTCGTTTACTCAAAATGGATACAGCATTGATAGTCTGCTACACCCTGTATATACACAATTTTTTCTCTTGTTATTAAACGTCTTGGTCATCATCGTCGTAAAAAAAGGAAGGAAAGAGTATAAATTAAAGATTCCTATCCCTCGAATAGTCTAATATCGTCAGGGTTAGAAGAGAAGAAGAATTTGTTAAGTAGACATAATAGTAAAGATAATAGAGAGAGATCTAACCCAAGACTGCATGAAGGAAGGTAATATATCACATTATTGCCAGTTTCAATTCAATTTCTTTGTTAAATAATTTCCTCTGTTTCAGGTAGTATGATCTGTCACATTTTATACTCTAATGAGTGTAATGTTGTAATCATTTATTTCCAATTGAAATGCGCTAATATCCAATTGTGATTTATAAACATACTTATGGAAATTGTTTTTCGTTTCTATTGACACGCCCTTCAAATTAATTAAAATTCTTACTGGAAATTATTGAGAAACATTTGAAATGCACAATAAGACTGTATTGCTAAATAGGTTCAGACATTCATTCGCTACGCTAGTGTTTGGGGTCACTCGGTGTTGTTGCTCGTCGTAGATTTACGTGAGGCCTCGTATTTCTGTGTCCTTCAATCTCTTCGCTTATGTCGTCAACTCGGCCCTGGTGAGAACCTCGTAATGCTGTATACGTAAACTGCTGGTACTGTACAGAAATTTCACAGATTCGTTTTGATCAACAATATAAACATAATCTCAGATTTAACTCAAGTTGTAATCAGCTATTCAAATAATTTATAATGAGCCAACCTTTGTTATTTTGATAACTCTAGTAATTCATTAAATAATAATTCCCTTGTATATTTTAAATTGAATTTTTCAAAACAATAAAAAGTTACCAGGACAAGCTGTAAAATAAATAACTGAGGAATATATTTTCAATTATTGATACAGAATACTGTCTGTGTTGAATGAATGGAAATTCGTGCAATATTAAATTCATAGACGGCATTATTTACTTACACATCACAAAAAAAGTCATTTCAGTTGTAGTATGTTATTCTAACCTACATTTTTGTTGTTAAATAAGTTTTTTAATCAGCTGTTCTGTTATTTTGATCACTATAGTAACGCTCTAACTATTAATGCCCCCCCCCCATTTTGCACGATATGTAGAATTTTCTATTCCATTAAAAGAAAAACGTATATTTTCTAAATTCTTGGAGTAGAGATCGTTAAAAGGAGAGTCGAAAATAGTTGTAGGTTTACCAAGGTTTAACATGGTTGTAGATTTTCGTATATGTCACAAGTATGGAACTAAAATTGACAATGATGGAACTACCATCGAAATATAACAAAATAATTCCATATATAGACATTTTAAGAATTATCAAATTTTTTGTTGGTACTCTTAAAGAAGAATTTCCAGGAATACCTACTGTTAAATTACTAAACGAAAAAACTGCACAGATTTCTAAAACAAATACTTTATTATAAAAAATAAGACGTTTCATTGACTAAGGTGTCATCCTCAGTTGTTACAAGTATACAAACTTCCTCTTTACAGTAATATTTCTTGCATTTGGTAATGGAATTTTCGTCGTGTTGTTCCAAATACATTTAAAACCATGCAACACAAAACCCTGTAATTAGCTTGACATTTTATAAAAAAAACGTCATGTTGTTGAGCGAAGATAATCAACCCATAGCAATACAAACTTTAAAATCACCACCAAAAAACAAACTAATTTTCTTTCTATACGTAAGCATTAGCAATATGCCACATTTGAATAAACACTAACTTCTTGTGTGCTCTTAGCTGGATTAAAAATGGTTGTAAACACACAATTAATTATCAACACGGATATTTCCCATTTTCAAAATTTTTCTCTCTAAATATATATACAGTACTATCAAATCAAGTAAGTTTTAAAATAATATTTACTAAACTACAAATCTATGAAATTAAAACTCGGCCTTATCAATCAACCGGTTGTCAACCACATAAAAACCTTCAAAGTAAGGTTAGACGCTAAAAATATCGCAATTGTCAACAAATCAGGCGGCACATTTCTGACCCAGAACTCAGAGAGTTGTGTCGAACCTATTTCTTCATGATTTCACAGTCTGGTTCCATCGCTACCGGTCCATAGTAGTTTACGAAATATTTGATTTGACAACTGGTTTTTTTATCAACAAATTACATTCGAACAAGGTGAACGAATTTTTAGATTATTGTAGACTGGTACCGGACAGAAATTATGCGTATTAGTTTTGTGCAATAGTGTGAACGTAACATCAGCTAAATAATTGTGATTAGCTGTTAGGTAAAATCATAAGGTTTAGTTTGTATTAATATAGTTGTACAACCTTAGGAGCTCACTATAGTGAGTACGGGCTTGGCAATCCTGAGAGAACATAGTTGGATCTACAACATTTTCGAGTAGTATTGGGTTTGATTCCTCTTGAAAAGCTTGAAAATGGCTGAATAGCCGAAACGGCTGTCGTAATACGGCAATGAAAATAGAATATTGTAAGTCGGTAAGTACCAACATTTATTAATAATAATTTAGTATATAAAATGTCCTCACCTAATTTATTTGTGGTGATTCCTGCTATCAAAAATCTGGTCTAAATTTTCGTTCACCAAAAAATCGAATAGGTTTGGTTATATTATATATTCAAATAGACTTAATAAATTATTTTTAACCAAGATAATTTAATAAATAACAACACAAACCGCTATAAAATACAAACAATGATTCTCATAAGAGTGTTCCAGTAGCACTGACATCGTAGTGGCGAATTCTAGACCAGACGAATGGCCGAAAATATTGCAGTGGGGTGAACGAAAGTCGTAGTTATGTTATTTTCTTTGTTATGCCAGTAGACAGATAACAAAATCTAAAAATATTTGGAAAAGCTTGTTTCGAGTTTTAGACTTACACAAAAAAGTGGGGGGGGGTCTGTATAGTACACAAGTACCATGTATTTGTGAGTTTGAAGTTTAAATCTTACCTCCGAGGAACTAGGAAGGCTCCTGGAGCCTTTCGGCAAAACGCCAGACCCCCAGTACACAAGTACCGAATGCTCGTATGTAAAAGTTTGTAAAAATTGGACAACTACGTCTAAATCATCAAGAAATATATATTTTTTTATAAAAAAATTGTCAGACAACTTGGATTTAATTCAATTTAAAAAAAAAAAGATGGTAGCTAGGTCTTGTGACAGAATATTAATAGTTGTTTTCAAAGCAATGACATCATCGATTTTGATATCTGTCTACTATCGCCAGCTTTTCAATAAAAAACGTATGAATTAGGCCTTTGTGAGATTTTACTTTTTTAAAGTTGAATTATGTGAGGTTATTGAATGTTGTGAAACTCTATGTGACACATTATACTTTCGATTTGTATTTCAATAGTAGAACCTATTTTCACTATCTATTTTTGTTTATTTACGATATTCAAGTTAATAAGAGCTCGTAAATACAAAATCTTATAATATAATTCAAGTTCCATCCTTAAGATGAACATCCATGTCCTCTGTAGTATTAGTGTGTTATAAACAGTTAAAAATATTCAATTTGCCTTGAATAGTATTTTAAAATATTAAGTTTTGAATAGCTTAAAAGTTGGAGATAGATAAAAGGAGACGAATTGTGCTAATACGGCTGGAAAAAAAAACAATATTTAAACATGTCAAAAGACCCTGTTATCATTAAAAAAAAGAGAAATAAAACAAACGATGGCAAAAAATGTTAAACATTATAAAACGAAGCACGAGATAACATTTTATTTAAGCCCAAATTCATATAACGAACATTGTGGGAAAAAAGAGTGAGAGCAGTTATTTAACAAAAATAATTTGACTGCTTTTGTGCGAAATGTGTATGTAATACTTTTTCGGCTCCTAATTATGTAGTATAAATCAATATTTGAGGATACCTTCAATAAAAAAAACATTAAAACTTTTACTTTGTAAGGAATAATTAATTGTAAGTAGTTATGAAAAGTGAATTTTAATTCATCAATATCCCATAGTGATTTATTATAACAGATATAGTTTGCTTAGACAGATGCATTTGAGAGAAGTACAGTAAATCTTTATCATTTTGAACAATGTGATTTGATGCAGGAAATAACGAGTTGGCTCATCATATTTCATGCACGACCTGTCAATAGCAGTGTTTTGGAAAACATCCTTCAACTTTAGAAGTGTTTAAAAGAAAAATATGTGTTAATAGGCGTCAAGAAGATTAATGACTATATGTTAACGAGAAGAGGTTTGGTTGTCTTGTCACATTGTTTGGCAAAATCAATTCTTAGATGAGTTTGCCTTGTAATTTGTAATTTAACGCTTTACTTGACAGTTTGGGTTCCTCATTTTTTTAATTAAAATGTTTAGTTAGCTCTCCATTTAATTTCTTTAATAATTCCCTCACAAATTATAAAACAAACACAAAATTTAATCAATAAAAGTAAAAAATACTAAACAAAAAAATAGTACTGTAAAAAAAATCTAAAATTAAACATGAAAACTTAATCGTTTCAAAAATGTCAATTAGGTAGTTGTCTATCAAAATGAGTAATAAAACCAAAGAAGCCATATTTGAAAAACAATATTTATATATTTAAATAGTGTCTAACCTTGCTGTGCTTGAACTATAAAAACTACCTAAACCTAAATCACATTTAATTAAAATAAAGCTTTTAATTACAGCTATCTAGGTTATTTTAATGTTTGCTAATTAGTCCTAAATACAATATCTTTTATCTTGCCATTTCACACGGGTTTTGGTAATTCGTTATCACATTTTACTAAATTTTGATCAAAATCGTAGAGTTAGTTTTGAGAAAATCGAAATATTGTGTTTTATTCTTGTGCCAGTTACATACAATTTTAAATTATGAAAGAAATTAAAAAGTTGAGAGATATGCCTACAGTATACGTACATATAAAATTTGAGAAAACCATTCTATGAATTTGGACTGTTAGAGCACTGACAATATTAAAGACAGGCTCCTACGACAGACAGACATCAATCCAAAAACCATTATTTTTGACGCGGGTTCCTCAAACGGATATACAGTATTTGCAAAAAACTTGGACATCAATGTTTTGACTCACTACATAACTTTCTCTACGATAGTATTAGTGAGAAAGTAAACATTAAAATACTTGTTGCTAACATATATATATATATATATAGATAGGCTTTTTAATATGTTATTTTACAGGTTGAAAAAGAACAAACAATGAAATAATCACGTAGCTTGATATTGGTTTAATTTAATTTTTGTCGATGATAATATTGATATGTATCGATATTTACTATTGTGTAATCCATTTAATTTATTAACTTCTTTTGCACAGAAATTTTAGTCATTCGTTTTGAGCAATGATGTAAACATAATCTTAAAATAAGGATAAAGGTTAATGTTATTACATTTATAACGGCTGTTCAGAAAAAAAAACATATGGTTATTCAACATTTAGATGTAGGTATTCTATTCTTTTTTGTTGATAACATTGATCATTTCAGGTAGTAATAGTAAATATTCTCTCCTTAAAAAGTAGTATACATTTTATAATTTTTCTTACGGTGTTAGGATCATGAAAATAAAATCTTAGATAAGGTCTCCTATTTGTTGTTGATTATTAAAGTATCTAAAGTGATTAATACGGATATAATTGTAAGTTACGACAAGAAACATAACGCGATCTTGATGAATGAATCATTCGTGGGAAGTCAACTTGAGTGAAACGTTTAATATCAAGGTTATGGACCGTGATACTGGATCTATTAGTCAGAGGCAAGTGTTATGCAATCCGAATATATGTTTCAATTTGTTCGCTCTAATAGCAATGCAATTTCTTCTAAGACTGACAATAATTTGAATAATCTCTCACCACTTTGTTGTTTTAGTTTTCAGGTGCTTGCGTTAAGGGAGAGGCCAAATTTGTCATATCAGACATCTCTTTTCTTAACCTACCTACATTCTATAATGAGGTCGGGATGAATCTATTTTACACACCACCTTATACAGAGAACAGTATCTTACTATTATTTTTTATTAAACCTATTTATTCTCTTGACATATACCAACAGATCAGAAAAGTAATTTTTTTTTAAATTCTTCACATTCTTCTTAATTCGCACTTTATATTTACTCTAATATATTTTACAAGAGACCTGTTAAATTTGGTAAATGCTTAGCTGTTTCTTCCTGTATCCATTGAGTGAAATTAGGTAGATATCTGTCAGTCATAATCGAATTTTGACTATTCAGGAAGTGTTTGTAAAATACTTCAAATCACTGTAAAGTCCTTTCATCTTAATCCATCATTACATGACTTATAGAAGATTATTTGAATTCCACCTTCTCTTCTAAATACTCCTTCTGGACCAATTCCTACCTGTTCCTACCAACGCAGGTTCAAAACCTAGAAAAGAAGTAGATTATCTAAACCCGGTATAGCTTGCTCATTACCCACAATGTACTGGCGTACAGATTAGTTCAACCTCTTTAATATGTGCAAATTGTATCAGCGCATTTGCACTTATCTTGAATATATATGTCAACTTAGGCTACATCAAAGCCCGCAGTATCACCTAGCCATCTGGATGTTACTCGTAACTCAGGAGTACACCTCCAGGCTTAATAACATAATTACATGTACCGTACATACGTTACCAGCAAGTTAACATACGCTACCTACCTTATCATTACCTGTGTACATTTTAATTAACAAAACTTTGCAACTTTATTGAAGGGCTTCGGAAGAGTATTTATTTTATATTTGAGATGTGGTACGTTAGTTTTGTATTGCTTTTTTTCACATTTTACTACATATCGTTTGATATGTAGTTATAAATATTTAGATATAGCAGATAATTTTAACACTAATACAAGAACAATTGAAATTAATTAATAATTAACTGTTTTTGTATTAACAGCTAGATATTTTAAAAATGTTTCACTTGATTGTTAGAATTTAATAGATTTTCATATGTAAAAGGCTAATTAGTAAATTTATTATTTTTTTGGCCATTACACTTCTTTACAGCCTGTTTGTTCCCCCTTTGTTGTTTAAAGCCTTTTTACTCATCATTACATTAAAAGAAAATAGAATAAAAGAGCATAAAATAAAGGCCTCTCAAATATTGTAATAGCGTTAGGTTCATAAATGAACAAGAATTGATCTGACCGTCCAGATAAGAAATATAAAAGAGATCTAGTAGCCCTGGGATTTAACCCAATATCACGTGAAGAAAGGTGTAGATACATTTAAGATACCTTAGGATGTCCACACTCATATTCACTTCATGTGAACCATCGAGGGGTGCTTTATTACATAAAAAAACAAATAGTATGTTCGAAAACTATATTACAGCACATTTGTGTTAATCTATGTGATGTGAGAGCTCTAGTACTTTTATATGGGGTTTATTTTTGTTTTTAGTAACTATTTTCAATTTTTATATTGTAGGAAAATCATCGTACTATGGAGAATTCTCTAACGTCTAGCCAAATCCCAAATTTATCGAAGAAAATCATTATAAAGCTGCCGCTGTTTTGAAATTAAAGATGGCACATCGATCGTCCTGAAAATCTCCAGTTTATCCTCTGGACAAACTGATCAAAATTCGTTGTGCATTGGATAAGTCGTGTGTTAATTTTATTCCATACAGAAAGTGGAGTTTTTTACATTACATTTTACCATAGACTATATAGAATTTTGTACCTAAGATCTTACTTAATGGGTTGGTAAAAGTAAAACCTACTAGAAGTATTTAGCCATATCACGATATCGTGTCGACTTCAGAATAAGTGTACGTAGAGGTGGAACGCGTCCAATACGTTCCAGTAACCTTTCACTTCATTTCTTTAATTATATGTGTACAACTATTTTGCAGAGCTTGCTTTGATTTTAAATCTTAGAGTCTCACTTATAGTGAGTTCGGGAGAGGCGATTCCGGGGTACTTTAATTGGATTTACAGCTTCTTCATGTAGTCCTGAATCCTTCTTTTTTATCTTTCCTGTCAGGTCTCTCTTGAATAAATAATCTTTTCCAACCAGGACGTCATTAGAGAGGGTAGGGGTTTTTATTTTATGATCTTTTCTCGAATGTTTTTTTTAACAACAAGGATAAATAATACTTCGCTTATATAGTTAAAACAGAACAAATTTAATTGTTATACTAAAATCTAAGTCTATGTTTGGAGTAGACTGTTTACCAAACATGCTGTCATACCATGTATGCCTGTTTGAACTTATGGCATCCAAGTCTGAGGTGGTACAAAAAGATAAAATACAAGTTTAACCCAAACTTTTCAATATATACAGTGACGCCGTTACGTAACGTTCCACAGTATCCGTTACAGATGAGGACGCTTTTATGGTGAAAGAGAATCACGTTTATGAAGTATTTAATTATTTGTTCAAAGTTCATAAGTACATATTGAGCTTGACTTGTGAGATAATATTAAATAGAATAAAACCTGAATACAAGATCTCACAAATTTACTTTTACTTAATCAAACGCGTTTCAACGACGAAGCCTCTATCCTCAGTGATACATGAGCTGCAATAACTAAACTATAACTGTAACTCCTAACGTCTATCGTTCAAAGTTCACTTTCACTTTTTGACTGACAAATAGTGAACTACAGTTTTGGTGACAAGTAATTTTGATTGGATTTATTTGGTTTTGGAAACAGGTAGTGAGAAACTTTAAACAAAATCTCAAAAATACATTAACTTGAAATGAACAACACTTGTGAAAGCACTTTTTTTTTCTAGTTTCAATCACTAAGTCCAAAAATCCTCAATGATTGTAATTTTTGATAAGAGAATTAACGTAATTTTTGTGAGATCTTGTGTTCGATTTATTTTTTATTATTATCACACAAGTCAAGCTCTATATTTATTTATAACAACTAAGTCGTTATGTTCATATGTTGACATGTCAACAAACTTAATTTGTCTTGTTAAATGGTCCAAGAAAATTTGTCTACTTGTAACAACAAAAGATGACTACGTTGTCATATAAACGTCATATTTTAGCTAATAATGTGGTTGTTGTGGAAACGAGTGTTTAGTTTGATTTGTAGGCTCATACAGTTCTTTATAGCCTATTTGTGCTCTAATTAACATATTTAAAACTATTATCAATTTAAACATTATCTGAAATATAAACAAGATGCACAGTAAAACTTCAAATTACACAGGTTGTTTCAAAAATATAAGTTCTAATTTCAGGAAATGATTCAGGTCATTAAAGTAAAGTAATCATTCCTGTAAATTTACCTTTAAAACACTTTGTTATCAGTCTTTCGTGCTTTTAGTGTTATTTCGAAAAAAACCTATAAGTTTAGAAATTATTACGATTTCGCGGCGAAATATAGAATAAACACTTTACATGCAACGTTGTACCATTATATCAAAAATCAAAACTTTATCTGGTAAATTTTCAAAACGGAACCGGTTTAATTTTTAATCTTTAAAATTAATAAGTTTACAAATAATTCAAACGGCCGCCATTTTGAAAACCTATAGTGTTTTTATTCTTTATAAACTAATAAAACCTAGCATAAGTAAATGTGAACTCCAAATTGCGACTCACAATCTAAATAGTTTCTAAAGTCATAATTATTATTTTTTCTGAAAAATATACAAACTGGGCGACCGACGGTAACCGAAGCATTTTCTGAGATGTGTTTGTGACAACTATTTTCTTTATTTTGATCCCTTAAGTCACTTCTCGATTATTTTGAAACACTTTCTATAGTTTGTACTGATTGGTTAATTCTAAAAGTTTATTTACCAATGTTACATTTTAAGGATGGAATTTTACTCGCAAACGTGTATATAACTGACACCTACTAACTTTATGTAGATTTTATAAAATATTCTCTTTGTTACTTGTACAATTAAATGAATTCCTTGGAGACTTAAATACCTCGGTTGCAGAAATAAAATTTCATTGTTGTACTGTCACACAATTCTATGTTAAAAACTATTCAAACCCCAGTAATGCTAACTTTTACATTCAAAGATTTGACTATTCATTTATTAAACTTCTGGTTGGTATGATGCGTGTAATTATTTTGATGTAGTATAGTGGGACAGTTTTATTTGGAGCAAAAAATAATATTTATTTAACAACAAATGAAATTCCTTGGTTAGCGGAGTAAGCAAATTATCGAATCTGAGCTCTGTATAACAACATTTTTGATCTAAAATTGAATTATTAAATACTAATAGAAGTTGCTATTTCTTTTTTTTTTTCAGTATTTTTACATACACAGTTCGATGTTTGTTTTTAGTAAACTTTTTTTTCTTTTTTTTTTTAGATGCTTGAATCCATTTTTGGAGTGAGGAAAAAGTCTACTACAAAAGTACTTACATTTCTCTTTAGTTATGGTTTCAATTAATAATATTAATAATATTTTTGTGCACATGTAGGGATGAACTTTTTGTGATATTGTGACACTATTTTAACAAATTATCTTAAATATATATATATATATATATATATATATATATATATATATATATATATATATTACGTTATCCCCTTCTCTCCTTCATCAGATAAGACAACCATCTTTAAGTATAAATTTTTCCGAAATTGTAGAATCGTTTTCATAACTACAGTTACGTATAAAAAGATAAAGCGAATGGCTTTCAAAAGATTTTGACGTGCCATAGGAAGAGTCAAACCTCTCATAGAAATTGCAGAATATGACGTTAAAAAATGTAAAATGTAACTATACAAATATTTTTACGTTTTTCAGAGATTACGTTATGACTTTTTAATGGTGTGTTCAATATTTAAAAAAATCATATGCTTAATATACGATAATTAAAAAATTTACTATACAATATGTATTATTATTTTTTTAAGGTGCATTATCACGTAAAATATTTGCACTAAAATTGAGAAAAAAATCATGTTTTCTAGACTTTATATTATTCTATATTTGTTACCAACGTTTTGATGTAGACTAGATAGCACACGTCAATACCTTTTAAATGATGTTGGTTTTATCTTTCTATCTGAAATAATACAAAGTTATGAGAACATCATGTACATTTGATTTTTATGACTTCAGGACTCTCGGATGGGTATTACATATTAGGGAAGGTTCCTGCGGCAGCAATAACGTATTTTGTATGGAAATTTGTTTAAAACTTTACAGCAGCCTTGTCAATTTTAATTATCCAACAGGGAACAGTTTGGCATAGAAAATCTGACCACATCAATACTGGACTCGCCTTTCGTCCCTTCTCATGCAAATATTCGAATCGTATGTAAATTTATAGGCGTTTAAATAGAGAGTGTTTTGTGAGATGCATTATTATCTGTATACAGAGTGTCCCGTAACACGTAGTCAATATTTACACAGAGTGTCTTGTAACCTGTACACATCAAGGTCGTGACATTTACAAGGGCCCTGTATATGTTAGAGAGTGTTTTGTGACGTGCATACCTGTATACAGAGTGTCTCGTAACACGTAGTAAATATGTACACAGAGTGTCTTGTAACCTGTACACATCAAGGTCGTGACAATTACAAGGGCCCTGTATATGTTAGAGAGTGTTTTGTGACGTGCATACCTGTATACAGAGTGTCTCGTAACACGTAGTAAATATGTACACAGAGTGTCTTGTAGCCGGTACACATCAAGGTCATGACAATTACAAGGGCCCTGTATATGTTAGAGAGTGTTTTGTGACGTGCATACCTGTATACAGTGTGTCTCGTAACACGTAGTAAATATGTACACAGAGTGTCTTGTAGCCGGTACACATCAAGGTCGTGACAATTACAAGGGCCCTGTATATGTTAGAGAGTGTTTTGTGACGTGCATACCTGTATACAGAGTGTCTCGTAACACGTAGTAAATATGTACACAGAGTGTCTTGTAACCTGTACACATCAAGGTCATGACAATTACAAGGGCCCTGTATATGTTAGAGAGTGTTTTGTGACGTGCATACCTGTATACAGAGTGTCTCGTAACACGTAGTAAATATGTACACAGAGTGTCTTGTAACCTGTACACATCAAGGTCGTGACAATTACAAGGGCCCTGTATATGTTAGAGAGTGTTTTGTGACGTGCATACCTGTATACAGAGTGTCTCGTAACACGTAGTAAATATGTACACAGAGTGTCTTGTAACCTGTACACATCAAGGTCATGACAATTACAAGGGCCCTGTATATGTTAGAGAGTGTTTTGTGACGTGCATACCTGTATACAGAGTGTCTCGTAACACGTAGTAAATATGTACACAGAGTGTCTTGTAACCTGTACACATCAAGGTCGTGACAATTACAAGGGCCCTGTATATGTTAGAGAGTGTTTTGTGACGTGCATACCTGTATACAGAGTGTCTCGTAACACGTAGTAAATATGTACACAGAGTGTCTTGTAGCCGGTACACATCAAGGTCATGACAATTACAAGGGCCCTGTATATGTTAGAGAGTGTTTTGTGACGTGCATACCTGTATACAGTGTGTCTCGTAACACGTAGTAAATATGTACACAGAGTGTCTTGTAACCTGTACACATCAAGGTCGTGACAATTACAAGGGCCCTGTATATGTTAGAGAGTGTTTTGTGACGTGCATACCTGTATACAGAGTGTCTCGTAACACGTAGTAAATATGTACACAGAGTGTCTTGTAACCTGTACACATCAAGGTCGTGACATTTACAAGGGCCCTGTATATGTTAGAGAGTGTTTTGTGACGTGCATACCTGTATACAGAGTGTCTCGTAACACGTAGTAAATATGTACACAGAGTGTCTTGTAACCTGTACACATCAAGGTCGTGACAATTACAAGGGCCCTGTATATGTTAGAGAGTGTTTTGTGACGTGCATACCTGTATACAGAGTGTCTCGTAACACGTAGTAAATATGTACACAGAGTGTCTTGTAGCCGGTACACATCAAGGTCATGACAATTACAAGGGCCCTGTATATGTTAGAGAGTGTTTTGTGACGTGCATACCTGTATACAGTGTGTCTCGTAACACGTAGTAAATATGTACACAGAGTGTCTTGTAACCTGTACACATCAAGGTCGTGACAATTACAAGGGCCCTGTATATGTTAGAGAGTGTTTTGTGACGTGCATACCTGTATACAGAGTGTCTCGTAACACGTAGTAAATATGTACACAGAGTGTCTTGTAGCCGGTACACATCAAGGTCATGACAATTACAAGGGCCCTGTATATGTTAGAGAGTGTTTTGTGACGTGCATACCTGTATACAGTGTGTCTCGTAACACGTAGTAAATATGTACACAGAGTGTCTTGTAACCTGTACACATCAAGGTCGTGACAATTACAAGGGCCCTGTATATGTTAGAGAGTGTTTTGTGACGTGCATACCTGTATACAGAGTGTCTCGTAACACGTAGTAAATATGTACACAGAGTGTCTTGTAGCCGGTACACATCAAGGTCATGACAATTACAAGGGCCCTGTATATGTTAGAGAGTGTTTTGTGACGTGCATACCTGTATACAGTGTGTCTCGTAACACGTAGTAAATATGTACACAGAGTGTCTTGTAACCTGTACACATCAAGGTCGTGACAATTACAAGGGCCCTGTATATGTTAGAGAGTGTTTTGTGACGTGCATACCTGTATACAGAGTGTCTCGTAACACGTAGTAAATATGTACACAGAGTGTCTTGTAACCTGTACACATCAAGGTCATGACAATTACAAGGGCCCTGTATATGTTAGAGAGTGTTTTGTGACGTGCATACCTGTATACAGAGTGTCTCGTAACACGTAGTAAATATGTACACAGAGTGTCTTGTAACCTGTACACATCAAGGTCATGACAATTACAAGGGCCCTGTATATGTTAGAGAGTGTTTTGTGACGTGCATACCTGTATACAGTGTGTCTCGTAACACGTAGTAAATATGTACACAGAGTGTCTTGTAACCTGTACACATCAAGGTCGTGACAATTACAAGGGCCCTGTATATGTTAGAGAGTGTTTTGTGACGTGCATACCTGTATACAGAGTGTCTCGTAACACGTAGTAAATATGTACACAGAGTGTCTTGTAGCCTGTACACATCAATGTCATGACAATTACAAGGGCCCTGTATATGTTAGAGAGTGTTTTGTGACGTGCATACCTGTATACAGAGTGTCTCGTAACACGTAGTAAATATGTACACAGAGTGTCTTGTAACCTGTACACATCAAGGTCGTGACAATTACAAGGGCCCTGTATATGTTAGAGAGTGTTTTGTGACGTGCATACCTGTATACAGAGTGTCTCGTAACACGTAGTAAATATGTACACAGAGTGTCTTGTAACCTGTACACAGTCAAGGTCGTGACAATTACAAGGGCCCTGTATATGTTAGAGAGTGTTTTGTGACGTGCATACCTGTATACAGAGTGTCTCGTAACACGTAGTAAATATGTACACAGAGTGTCTTGTAACCTGTACACATCAAGGTCGTGACAATTACAAGGGCCCTGTATATGTTAGAGAGTGTTTTGTGACGTGCATACCTGTATACAGAGTGTCTCGTAACACGTAGTAAATATGTACACAGAGTGTCTTGTAACCTGTACACATCAAGGTCATGACAATTACAAGGGCCCTGTATATGTTAGAGAGTGTTTTGTGACGTGCATACCTGTATACAGTGTGTCTCGTAACACGTAGTAAATATGTACACAGAGTGTCTTGTAACCTGTACACATCAAGGTCGTGACAATTACAAGGGCCCTGTATATGTTAGAGAGTGTTTTGTGACGTGCATACCTGTATACAGAGTGTCTCGTAACACGTAGTAAATATGTACACAGAGTGTCTTGTAGCCGGTACACATCAAGGTCATGACAATTACAAGGGCCCTGTATATGTTAGAGAGTGTTTTGTGACGTGCATACCTGTATACAGTGTGTCTCGTAACACGTAGTAAATATGTACACAGAGTGTCTTGTAACCTGTACACATCAAGGTCATGACAATTACAAGGGCCCTGTATATGTTAGAGAGTGTTTTGTGACGTGCATACCTGTATACAGTGTGTCTCGTAACACGTAGTAAATATGTACACAGAGTGTCTTGTAACCTGTACACATCAAGGTCGTGACAATTACAAGGGCCCTGTATATGTTAGAGAGTGTTTTGTGACGTGCATACCTGTATACAGAGTGTCTCGTAACACGTAGTAAATATGTACACAGAGTGTCTTGTAGCCGGTACACATCAAGGTCATGACAATTACAAGGGCCCTGTATATGTTAGAGAGTGTTTTGTGACGTGCATACCTGTATACAGAGTGTCTCGTAACACGTAGTAAATATGTACACAGAGTGTCTTGTAACCTGTACACATCAAGGTCATGACAATTACAAGGGCCCTGTATATGTTAGAGAGTGTTTTGTGACGTGCATACCTGTATACAGAGTGTCTCGTAACACGTAGTAAATATGTACACAGAGTGTCTTGTAACCTGTACACATCAAGGTCGTGACAATTACAAGGGCCCTGTATATGTTAGAGAGTGTTTTGTGACGTGCATACCTGTATACAGAGTGTCTCGTAACACGTAGTAAATATGTACACAGAGTGTCTTGTAACCTGTACACATCAAGGTCGTGACAATTACAAGGGCCCTGTATATGTTAGAGAGTGTTTTGTGACGTGCATACCTGTATACAGAGTGTCTCGTAACACGTAGTAAATATGTACACAGAGTGTCTTGTAACCTGTACACATCAAGGTCATGACAATTACAAGGGCCCTGTATATGTTAGAGAGTGTTTTGTGACGTGCATACCTGTATACAGAGTGTCTCGTAACACGTAGTAAATATGTACACAGAGTGTCTTGTAACCTGTACACATCAAGGTCGTGACAATTACAAGGGCCCTGTATATGTTAGAGAGTGTTTTGTGACGTGCATACCTGTATACAGAGTGTCTCGTAACACGTAGTAAATATGTACACAGAGTGTCTTGTAGCCGGTACACATCAAGGTCATGACAATTACAAGGGCCCTGTATATGTTAGAGAGTGTTTTGTGACGTGCATACCTGTATACAGAGTGTCTCGTAACACGTAGTAAATATGTACACAGAGTGTCTTGTAACCTGTACACATCAAGGTCATGACAATTACAAGGGCCCTGTATATGTTAGAGAGTGTTTTGTGACGTGCATACCTGTATACAGAGTGTCTCGTAACACGTAGTAAATATGTACACAGAGTGTCTTGTAACCTGTACACATCAAGGTCGTGACAATATCAAGGGCCCTGTATATGTTAGAGAGTGTTTTGTGACGTGCATACCTGTATACAGAGTGTCTCGTAACACGTAGTAAATATGTACACAGAGTGTCTTGTAACCTGTACACATCAAGGTCATGACAATTACAAGGGCCCTGTATATGTTAGAGAGTGTTTTGTGACGTGCATACCTGTATACAGAGTGTCTCGTAACACGTAGTAAATATGTACACAGAGTGTCTTGTAACCTGTACACATCAAGGTCGTGACAATTACAAGGGCCCTGTATATGTTAGAGAGTGTTTTGTGACGTGCATACCTGTATACAGAGTGTCTCGTAACACGTAGTAAATATGTACACAGAGTGTCTTGTAGCCGGTACACATCAAGGTCATGACAATTACAAGGGCCCTGTATATGTTAGAGAGTGTTTTGTGACGTGCATACCTGTATACAGAGTGTCTCGTAACACGTAGTAAATATGTACACAGAGTGTCTTGTAACCTGTACACATCAAGGTCATGACAATTACAAGGGCCCTGTATATGTTAGAGAGTGTTTTGTGACGTGCATACCTGTATACAGAGTGTCTCGTAACACGTAGTAAATATGTACACAGAGTGTCTTGTAACCTGTACACATCAAGGTCGTGACAATTACAAGGGCCCTGTATATGTTAGAGAGTGTTTTGTGACGTGCATACCTGTATACAGAGTGTCTCGTAACACGTAGTAAATATGTACACAGAGTGTCTTGTAACCTGTACACATCAAGGTCATGACAATTACAAGGGCCCTGTATATGTTAGAGAGTGTTTTGTGACGTGCATACCTGTATACAGAGTGTCTCGTAACACGTAGTAAATATGTACACAGAGTGTCTTGTAACCTGTACACATCAAGGTCGTGACAATTACAAGGGCCCTGTATATGTTAGAGAGTGTTTTGTGACGTGCATACCTGTATACAGAGTGTCTCGTAACACGTAGTAAATATGTACACAGAGTGTCTTGTAACCTGTACACATCAAGGTCGTGACAATTACAAGGGCCCTGTATATGTTAGAGAGTGTTTTGTGACGTGCATACCTGTATACAGAGTGTCTCGTAACACGTAGTAAATATGTACACAGAGTGTCTTGTAACCTGTACACATCAAGGTCATGACAATTACAAGGGCCCTGTATATGTTAGAGAGTGTTTTGTGACGTGCATACCTGTATACAGAGTGTCTCGTAACACGTAGTAAATATGTACACAGAGTGTCTTGTAACCTGTACACATCAAGGTCATGACAATTACAAGGGCCCTGTATATGTTAGAGAGTGTTTTGTGACGTGCATACCTGTATACAGAGTGTCTCGTAACACGTAGTAAATATGTACACAGAGTGTCTTGTAACCTGTACACATCAAGGTCATGACAATTACAAGGGCCCTGTATATGTTAGAGAGTGTTTTGTGACGTGCATACCTGTATACAGAGTGTCTCGTAACACGTAGTAAATATGTACACAGAGTGTCTTGTAACCTGTACACATCAAGGTCGTGACAATTACAAGGGCCCTGTATATGTTAGAGAGTGTTTTGTGACGTGCATACCTGTATACAGAGTGTCTCGTAACACGTAGTAAATATGTACACAGAGTGTCTTGTAACCTGTACACATCAAGGTCATGACAATTACAAGGGCCCTGTATATGTTAGAGAGTGTTTTGTGACGTGCATACCTGTATACAGAGTGTCTCGTAACACGTAGTAAATATGTACACAGAGTGTCTTGTAACCTGTACACATCAAGGTCATGACAATTACAAGGGCCCTGTATATGTTATAGAGTGTTTTGTGACGTGCATACCTGTATACAGAGTGTCTCGTAACACGTAGTAAATATGTACACAGAGTGTCTTGTAACCTGTACACATCAAGGTCGTGACAATTACAAGGGCCCTGTATATGTTAGAGAGTGTTTTGTGACGTGCATACCTGTATACAGAGTGTCTCGTAACACGTAGTAAATATGTACACAGAGTGTCTTGTAGCCGGTACACATCAAGGTCATGACAATTACAAGGGCCCTGTATATGTTAGAGAGTGTTTTGTGACGTGCATACCTGTATACAGAGTGTCTCGTAACACGTAGTAAATATGTACACAGAGTGTCTTGTAACCTGTACACATCAAGGTCATGACAATTACAAGGGCCCTGTATATGTTAGAGAGTGTTTTGTGACGTGCATACCTGTATACAGAGTGTCTCGTAACACGTAGTAAATATGTACACAGAGTGTCTTGTAACCTGTACACATCAAGGTCGTGACAATTACAAGGGCCCTGTATATGTTAGAGAGTGTTTTGTGACGTGCATACCTGTATACAGAGTGTCTCGTAACACGTAGTAAATATGTACACAGAGTGTCTTGTAACCTGTACACATCAAGGTCATGACAATTACAAGGGCCCTGTATATGTTAGAGAGTGTTTTGTGACGTGCATACCTGTATACAGAGTGTCTCGTAACACGTAGTAAATATGTACACAGAGTGTCTTGTAACCTGTACACATCAAGGTCGTGACAATTACAAGGGCCCTGTATATGTTAGAGAGTGTTTTGTGACGTGCATACCTGTATACAGAGTGTCTCGTAACACGTAGTAAATATGTACACAGAGTGTCTTGTAGCCGGTACACATCAAGGTCATGACAATTACAAGGGCCCTGTATATGTTAGAGAGTGTTTTGTGACGTGCATACCTGTATACAGAGTGTCTCGTAACACGTAGTAAATATGTACACAGAGTGTCTTGTAACCTGTACACATCAAGGTCATGACAATTACAAGGGCCCTGTATATGTTAGAGAGTGTTTTGTGACGTGCATACCTGTATACAGAGTGTCTCGTAACACGTAGTAAATATGTACACAGAGTGTCTTGTAGCCGGTACACATCAAGGTCATGACAATTACAAGGGCCCTGTATATGTTAGAGAGTGTTTTGTGACGTGCATACCTGTATACAGAGTGTCTCGTAACACGTAGTAAATATGTACACAGAGTGTCTTGTAGCCTGTACACATCAATGTCATGACATTTACAAGGGCTCTGTATATGTTACGAAGTGTTTTGTGACGTGCATTATTATCTGTATACAGAGTGTCTCGTAACACGTAGTAAATATGTACACAGAGTGTCTTGTAACCTGTACACATCAAGGTCATGACAATTACAAGGGCCCTGTATATGTTAGAGAGTGTTTTGTGACGTGCATACCTGTATACAGAGTGTCTCGTAACACGTAGTAAATATGTACACAGAGTGTCTTGTAGCCGGTACACATCAAGGTCATGACAATTACAAGGGCCCTGTATATGTTAGAGAGTGTTTTGTGACGTGCATACCTGTATACAGAGTGTCTCGTAACACGTAGTAAATATGTACACAGAGTGTCTTGTAGCCTGTACACATCAATGTCATGACATTTACAAGGGCTCTGTATATGTTACGAAGTGTTTTGTGACGTGCATACCTGTATACAGAGTGTCTCGTAACACGTAGTAAATATGTACACAGAGTGTCTTGTAGCCGGTACACATCAAGGTCATGACAATTACAAGGGCCCTGTATATGTTAGAGAGTGTTTTGTGACGTGCATACCTGTATACAGAGTGTCTCGTAACACGTAGTAAATATGTACACAGAGTGTCTTGTAACCTGTACACATCAAGGTCATGACAATTACAAGGGCCCTGTATATGTTAGAGAGTGTTTTGTGACGTGCATACCTGTATACAGAGTGTCTCGTAACACGTAGTAAATATGTACACAGAGTGTCTTGTAACCTGTACACATCAAGGTCATGACAATTACAAGGGCCCTGTATATGTTAGAGAGTGTTTTGTGACGTGCATACCTGTATACAGAGTGTCTCGTAACACGTAGTAAATATGTACACAGAGTGTCTTGTAACCTGTACACATCAAGGTCGTGACAATTACAAGGGCCCTGTATATGTTAGAGAGTGTTTTGTGACGTGCATACCTGTATACAGAGTGTCTCGTAACACGTAGTAAATATGTACACAGAGTGTCTTGTAACCTGTACACATCAAGGTCATGACAATTACAAGGGCCCTGTATATGTTAGAGAGTGTTTTGTGACGTGCATACCTGTATACAGAGTGTCTCGTAACACGTAGTAAATATGTACACAGAGTGTCTTGTAACCTGTACACATCAAGGTCGTGACAATTACAAGGGCCCTGTATATGTTAGAGAGTGTTTTGTGACGTGCATACCTGTATACAGAGTGTCTCGTAACACGTAGTAAATATGTACACAGAGTGTCTTGTAGCCGGTACACATCAAGGTCATGACAATTACAAGGGCCCTGTATATGTTAGAGAGTGTTTTGTGACGTGCATACCTGTATACAGAGTGTCTCGTAACACGTAGTAAATATGTACACAGAGTGTCTTGTAACCTGTACACATCAAGGTCATGACAATTACAAGGGCCCTGTATATGTTAGAGAGTGTTTTGTGACGTGCATACCTGTATACAGAGTGTCTCGTAACACGTAGTAAATATGTACAGAGAGTGTCTTGTAACCTGTACACATCAAGGTCGTGACAATTACAAGGGCCCTGTATATGTTAGAGAGTGTTTTGTGACGTGCATACCTGTATACAGAGTGTCTCGTAACACGTAGTAAATATGTACACAGAGTGTCTTGTAACCTGTACACATCAAGGTCATGACAATTACAAGGGCCCTGTATATGTTAGAGAGTGTTTTGTGACGTGCATACCTGTATACAGAGTGTCTCGTAACACGTAGTAAATATGTACACAGAGTGTCTTGTAACCTGTACACATCAAGGTCATGACAATTACAAGGGCCCTGTATATGTTAGAGAGTGTTTTGTGACGTGCATACCTGTATACAGAGTGTCTCGTAACACGTAGTAAATATGTACACAGAGTGTCTTGTAACCTGTACACATCAAGGTCATGACAATTACAAGGGCCCTGTATATGTTAGAGAGTGTTTTGTGACGTGCATACCTGTATACAGAGTGTCTCGTAACACGTAGTAAATATGTACACAGAGTGTCTTGTAGCCTGTACACATCAATGTCATGACATTTACAAGGGCTCTGTATATGTTACGAAGTGTTTTGTGACGTGCATTATTATCTGTATACAGAGTGTCTCGTAACACGTAGTAAATATGTACACAGAGTGTCTTGTAACCTGTACACATCAAGGTCATGACAATTACAAGGGCCCTGTATATGTTAGAGAGTGTTTTGTGACGTGCATACCTGTATACAGAGTGTCTCGTAACACGTAGTAAATATGTACACAGAGTGTCTTGTAGCCGGTACACATCAAGGTCATGACAATTACAAGGGCCCTGTATATGTTAGAGAGTGTTTTGTGACGTGCATACCTGTATACAGAGTGTCTCGTAACACGTAGTAAATATGTACACAGAGTGTCTTGTAGCCTGTACACATCAATGTCATGACATTTACAAGGGCTCTGTATATGTTACGAAGTGTTTTGTGACGTGCATTATTATCTGTATACAGAGTGTCTCGTAACACGTAGTAAATATGTACACAGAGTGTATTGTAGCCGGTACACATCAATGTCATAACATTTACAAGAGCCCTGTATATGTTACAGAGAGTTTTGTGACGTATAGTACACTAGTGCACAGACTTTTCTTGTTAGAATGTTAAGGGTGTACGCGACATGCTTAACGTCTGTACACAGGGT
This sequence comes from Aphrophora alni, assembly GCA_963513935.1. NCBI lineage: Eukaryota > Metazoa > Arthropoda > Insecta > Hemiptera > Aphrophoridae > Aphrophora > Aphrophora alni. The sequence goes on from OY740767.1 coordinate 131,453,650, forward strand.
GTTCCGTGATAAATGTATTATACTAATTACCTTCACGGTCTCCAAATCTCTTTAACTGTTTACTTAAAGCAATATTTAGATAATTAGATTTTCGAAATAGAAGTATTAAGTAGACTGTAAAGCTATTTCCGAAACATTTTTTAAAACTGATTAAAACGGTATTTTTCCAAGTATTTATGGCTGTTATGATGTATAACTTTCAATCAGCGAAGTGCATATTGGGTACAAATATTTTAAGTGTATGAATTGGTGTCCTGCCACATGGAATTCCCATGTAGGTACTGCGTGAACATTATATTGGTTGGATTTAAATAATAAAATCTATAAATATTTATAAATTCTAGACAGCGTTAACATGTTTAGTTTAGCCCTGTGACGTGAGCATTAAACTTTGGGAATGTACGAGTGCACTCAGGAAGTTAAACATTCTATTTTACTTCATCGATTTCAATCGATTTGTTTTTTGTCACTTTTTATTCATTTGTGTTGAGGTTTTAATACTTAAAACCTATTGCACTTTTCTTACGTAAAAAATCGATACTATAACTTCAAATTAATTAATTATAAAATTTTACAATAATAATACGTGGTTTTATTTATCCATAATTACAAAATATTAAATGTTTATAATTATTTAACACAAAGCACTTTTTATTGCTCAGGATAACTTGTTCTGAGCCTTTATATTTACTTTTTTTTAAGATATCTTAAATTTAAATGTTCATAGTAAATTAAATTATTTTATGGCTGGTTATTTAGCTTAAAGAAAATGGGTAATTGTCTTATTGCTTAATAGTTTAAAAAAATAAAATACTATTGATGCTAACTTTAATTCAAACAATGTTGTCAAATCCTTTTATAAAGTTTTAATGAAGTTTCCTAATTTTTTTGTTTTTATAAAATGTCGTATATTACCTTCTTTAGACGATATCTTCCTATCAAAATACCATCTTTTTATCAAATCAATATAGATTTTCGTTCCGTTTCTTCTTTTTTTAACAATTAACTAATTCACAATTTTTTTTCTTAAAATATATACATCTATTCAGTTTGGATCATGGGGGCAGAACTGATATTTTTTTCATTAATAACTGTCCCTTTAATATTCATTAATTCAGTTTTCATTTCTTATCTAGCCTTCATACATCTTAGCAGTACTGTTTAATTGAAATTTCAGCTTAATAATTGTTTCACTTTTTACATACTCTTAATTAAATTATATTTATTCAGGCCAAAATATTCTAACAATATATATTATATTTAAATTTAATTATTCAAAAAACATATGGGTATATATTATATTACAATTCATCAATCACTTATGTTCCTTTGTATGGCTTAATTAGTTCACCATTCATATATCGTTGTTGCATAAATTGTCTGCTAGTTTAACAGATGTTTGATTTTACAATTCAACTACACTATTCAATTTCGACATAACCTACATTTGATTATAGATTTGTAGTTAACATTTTAACATCCCCCAATTATTATTATTTTTAAAGTTATGCTTCATCTTTATCTTATTAAATACATTCCCGTCCACATCAAGTTTATTTTGTTGCTAATCATATCCTATTTATAGGTTAGGCCTGCTCCGTGTTTACTTTAATTTAGGTTAACAATTTATTTAGGTATTTATTATTCTATCTTATTTATTGATTCTAAGTTTTTATATATAGTTATTATAAATTTAACAATATTCATTCTATTTCAAGTCTCCTATCAATACCCTTGATTACAACACCGGACTACATTTCATCAGCAAGTTAGGTATATTGTGAATCGTCACAATTTATTAATTAAAAGTTGATCCATAGATATGTAATAAAATTTGTACATCTCTAAATATGATCAATTTTCATTTTCAAATATTTTACGTTTAACGAACTGACCATAAACAACAAAAATCTTGTAATAATTGTTAAAAAAGAAGAATAACAATCTTAGAATACATTTTTAATCTATTTAGCTTTCACCCCTATATGCGGAGGTGTGGTGACTAAATGTGACATTTCCTTCAGGTTAATAACTTGGAAATGCAACATTTTAAGTCTTTTTGACTAGATGTTATTGATAGAACGTGGCACAAACACTGATCAATTTCGCCTTATTCTATTTGTAACCTTAAAGCGTTTCAAAATAAAATCCTTCCGTTCAACATGCATCCATTTTCCAATATTTTGTCGCTCAATCGTCCGTTTTTAAGATAATGTATCACAATAGATTTTCAAGCGTCTCTATTTTCCTCTTAACACTAACTAATGATTATTAGATCTACATTAAATACTAAATTTGATAGAATCGGGCTATCTGTTTTTGAAGTAATGCAACAGCAGATGGACTCAGGGACTCGAAATGTCAAACACCAATTTGAAAACCGAAGTATTTGCACCTGTAAAAAGACTTATTTTATTATCATGAGTTAAAAACCAATGTCGATTTTTTTGCGGATCTATCCACTGTACTTTGTATAAAAAAGTGGTTCTTCGAAAGGTGTCTGTTTATCGTCTGTCGTATATGTACTGCTAAAACCCAAACACAAGCATCGATTTTAATCAAATATAGTATGTGGATATCTCATGACTTTTCCCCCATTTTTTTAAAACTCAGAATATTAGTGTAATTAATTGAAAGGAACACAAAAAATGCTACAATGACTTTAATAAAATTATGCCTACAGGAACGAAATAAAACGAATGAGTTGCCATCTCTCCAAAAATACGGGTTGCGAGTTATCGGTAAAAACAAAAAATCGGCCTTTTCACAATTAGCTCTTCAGATTGTGTTAAAATTTTAGGAAAAATTGAAGATTTTGACCTAAATCCGTGTGCAAAATTGGTGGAAAAAATATTAATGATCGGAAATATTAGAAAAAAACCAAAATGATTGTTGATCGCCGATATTAAAACTTATTTCAATCAAATACAATTTAGGTGAGAACGCGAGTTTATGACACCAGGAAAGAAAGTTTAGGCCCATGCCCATATTTAAATATATGTATATAATTTTAAAGTTGATATCCTTAGTTCATGTGCAAATTTATTGACAAGTAAATAATTATATTTGTGGTGGCGATTAGTTGAGGTTAGTGAGAATGTGTGTGCAAGGTTTTTTCACATTTTATTTTTTATAACAGTAAACATCGATTTGAAAACTTAATTCTATAAAAACAATACCATGACAAGTTGTTGACACACTCAATCTCGTAGCATTGACCTAAATAGTAATCTCCTAACACTTAGAAATTAGTTTTCCCCCAATTATTAAAATGACAGATCTCGTTAAATAATGGTCAAAGTTATCCACCGGCAACTCAGAGCGATACCTGATCAGTGCTCAGAAATAGAACGCTCTATTACTTGCTTGTCAATTACATCTGTTTAACAGCTGTTCCCCGATAATGAGCTGTGCGTATCTAATCACAGCTGGCCTATTGTTAATACAAAGCAAGAAATATTTCGCAAGACTCCACTGCGCGACGTGAGAGAAGAAAGCGGGAAGGTTGTGTCGATTGTTGGTAACACTGATTTCCGTTGTGTAAAGTTAATGGCACAGCTTTGGTGCTGCATTTAAATCCAATATTACAGAACAATGCCAACTGCCAAGGAATAACTGTAAAAATGTTAGTTTATATAGGGAGGTATACAATTTGTTTATCGCTCTTGCGATGTTTCTATGCTTGTTGAGACTAGGAATTCATCCAGATCACTTTCAGCTCTCCATCCGTCTATGATGTTTCAGTCATTACATACATATCACATGCACGGGTAAACCGATTGACTAAATTTTAACTTTTATTCTTGATAGGTGACCTCCGAAATTATTATGTTTTGGTCAAAAATTTTGAGAATTAAAAAGTAACATTTTACTAATGTTTTATAATAAAATGTATAACTGATATAAGTAATTAAAGTTTTTTTTTTTTTTTATTAAATCATTCTTGATATCTCGTTTTGAAAATATATTATGGATTCGAAAAATCATACTTTTATTGATATCAGAATAAAACAGAATAATGTACACATTGTTAATAAGGTCTATAAAAATTCCATCTGTAATACTTCCAGACAAAATGAAACCACAACGATGTTAATTACAATGTTAATTTTCTAAATGATGTAAATAACCAAAATTTCCTTTAAAGGAAGAATAAAGTAGTTTTTGAAGACAGACATCTAGCTGTCTAGAGTTAGTATAATTATGAAGTGATTTTTCTGAATAGTTATAAATTTATTATCTTATTCTGAAGTATACAATCATTTGACAAAACGAATGCGAGGAACTACACCTGTTATGTTAGGACTCTAAGTTTGAATTTCACACATATTTTCCTCTGTAGATTCAAAAGTACAAATAAACCCATAATTAATTAGTTGTGAATAATCTGTAATGAATAATTTTGATGTAATATACAATATTTATATTTTATAAGGAGTTGAGTGCGTTTTGGAAATCAATTTACTTTAAAATTACATAGCAAGAAAAAGTTGTAAAAGTTCCATACGTTGGTTTCCCCGTATTTTGTTATCATAATATATGGTTAGGAACGTTGATCATTGGAATTGTTTATACGAATATATTGAAAAACAGAAAGGAATAATGAATACAAGAAAATCAAACAAAGGTGTTATTTTTAGCTGGTTAAAAGAAATGCCATTTCAATAGAAAGTTCCCTTTGATTCAATAGGTGTACTTTTTTTTGAAGAATTGTGGGAAATGTATTAAAAATAATAATCATTTATGAAACATAGATGATATTTGTGATGAAGTATTAGCTGTTCCTAATAAAAAAAAAAGTCTTAAACACAATAATATTGTAAATCAAGAAGCCGGTTAGTAAATAATAAACTAGGTGTCTTTTGTTTTTTCTTTTATGCCGTGTTTCACCAATAATTGTTTCCTATTTCGTCAATATGTATATATGTAAAGTACAAAGTGAAAAGATTTACATACATGGAATTCGACTCTTATCAAATGTATCAATCTCTTAGATATTAAGAGAAAATAGTTTTATTATAGCTTTTTTAATTTACTAGCTTCAAGAAACAGATTTTACTCTTATAAAGATGGTTACTTTTTTAATTGTTTAACATCGTAAAACTTTTATGACAATTATGTCATAGGTTGCACAAGCTTAACTACATTCTAGCTCGGAAAAAATAACTGTTTGTGGAGAAAATAAATAATTTTTATTAGCACCTAATTAACGGAATATAGTTATATTTTGTAAAACTAACGAAGGCAGCTGTTTACATCGCAAAAACTTCTCTCACGCACCCACACTCACTGACGTCCTGCAGCAGACAAGCTGCATAATTAGTGACTCACCCATTGCAAACTCTTTTGATAAAAAGACAATATTGTTAAACCATATTAACTGTTAAGTAATACCTACTGAATATAAATGTTCATAAAAATTGTTAGATAACGACTCCAAACAAGTTATTGTTAAAACGTAAGGGTGAGATAATGTGAATGAAACAAATACAGAATACTAAAGAATGTTGAAATATATTTATTATATGATTAATAAAACAGTATTGAATAATTACATAAACGACGGTACTATACGCACTTCAACATTTATTTTTTAAAATGTTTTAAGAGATATTTTACAAGGACCGGCAACTTTGTAAAACTTTCTTTACATCAATTAATTAATAGTCCATTAATTATTTTTTCTTCCGAAAAGTACTTAATTTGTGGAGCTAACATAGTCCTTGTTTGCGTATGTTACACTTGGCGGTTTTTGGCTGAACTCATTATAATTATTAATTTGTCTAATAGGTCTTAAAAAATAACGCAAACTATGAACGAAAATATTTATTAAAGGAAAAAATATAGAGCATTGAAAGACGTTTTAAACTAATTTTCCAGAAACTATTTCCCTGAGAATAACACCATTTTACATATAGACTTTAGTGAGTAATGTCTTTTCCATCCTTCTACTGACACGAATAGGCCGTAATATCTATTCGAGTTTGGACTATAACTAATACAATTGTTTAACTAATGAGGTTGGCGACAGCAGTGTAATAATCTCATTGGAAGACAAGACAAGGATAATGAGTATTTAAAATTTGGTTGTCGTTTTATATCACTTTCTTAAAATTGAACAAAATTACAAAAAATTGTCCTTAACTTGCGTTATGAAATTTTGCAATAAAATCAGTCCAGTAGGTAAATCACGTTGACCGCTAAGGACGAGTTATTATAAGGACCTGTGTTTGTGTAAGTGAAAGCTGTGTGTGTGTTTGTGAGATTACTCTCCAGACAGACTTCATTCGTTTTACAAACTATACGTACAGTGGTAACAATTTAACATTAGGATTTTTAAAATTTACCATAAGTAAAAGACTAAACTAAAAATAAATTATAATTAAAATTAAAATTTGATAATAAATAGTTGTATGGAAAATATTAATTTTATTTCTCAAATTAGCTCTGCAGATATAGTGGATTTTGTGAAAATCTGATACAAGCAGATAAACAAACAACAAAGCATCCAGCCAGTTTTTTTATTAAGTTTTACTTTTTTGTGTGCATTATAATATTTTAAAATATTTAAATTTCTACTAGAACTCATTGTACATAAGAGAACAATAGGAAATTCATTATTTGAACTTGTGTAACTTTCCTGCACTTTTACGTCATAATGTGTTTAAAATTACACATTTTCATTACGTTATAGCTTAGGAATTAACATACAAGATTGACCTGTAAAAACTCACTCTAATATGGTTAAATTCTAACAAAACTCATTTAATAAAACTAACCTAAAAGCAAGAGAAGAGAAAACGCTGGACTAAATCCTTTATGGAAACAAAGAGTAACGCTTTGATAATGTTGCACGTTTAACGATACGGAAAAGTGTCTAAATAAACCCTGGGAAAGTATTGTTAAAGTTAGCAACAAGATTAAACCTACCTAAGGTTGAAAATCCAGGGAGCTTTGTCTTCTGAATATGAAGTAGCCCCCCCCCCCATACACATACAACCTCTCAGTTTAAAGACACCATTACTGTAGTGAAGTTAACATTTTTATTATGCTATCAAACATTATAGCCAATTCAAATTAATTTAGTTTCTGTTGAAGAATTGTAAGTACGACTAGGTGGCACAGCGTAAAAACAACAATGTTTAACTTAAAATTGTTTAATCAGTTGAAACAAGTTGTTGTAATAAATTTTGTTATTTTAATAGCTATTATAATTCTTTAGATATTATTTTTATCATTTTTTCTCAACAAGTATTTTAACGGAATATTTATAACTTAAAAGTTTCAAGATCTGCAATAAAGAGGACAATTACGAAAACTTTTAATGATCATTTCACAGAGTGTTAATGTGTTTGTATGAATTTTGTGACATTATTAAATGTATTTTAAATGTTATTTTTGGAACTTTTAAACAACGCTCTTTTTTGTATTCAAGTTATGAAAAACCATGTATTTTCCTCAACTTTACAGCTTAGAGAACACAAACAGTAAAATTAAATAATACATTAAACAGTTTTATTAAATATTTGGTCACGATGTTATCATAGTTCTCATTTAAGTCTTAGCCTGAGAAATATAAATAAACAATAGGAACAATAAAAATAACTATTTTGTGACTTAGTTTCTGTCTTTATCTTTACTTTATTATAATTGTTCTTCTATCAATTTTTTAAAAATAAATTAATATAAATTTACACTACATTTAGATACAGAACAAAATAGGTAGACACATACTAATATAGGAGTAATAAACTGGAAAGAAAAGATGCCTGTTAAAACAAGAATTCTTCATACTTTCCAAACGCTTTACAATAACGACACAAACAGACCTTGTGAATAAAAAAAGTCCTTATGTAGGTACAGGCTTAAAACCAAAATTTCTTCTACGAAATAATTGTAGCCTATAACCTACCAGAACTGACAACCACTTTAAAATGTGAACGTTGTTTTTTTTTTTAGATTACAGAGAAGCAACGATTTTCGGTTAGCAAAAAAGTATATAAAATAATTTTATTCTCGTTTGAACACTTCATTAGAGTATCCAATATTTAACTGCAATTCTTTATACAAACACGGAATCTATCTTTACTACGGAGGTGTTCATAATTCATTTATAGATTTGCTGTAACAGTTTAAAAAATATATTCAATATTTGTAGTACCAGATGTTAAATAGGAGAGAGGAAATTATGATTTTCACATAAAGTTTATATTTGCTATATTTAAAAAATAGAAAAAAACTGATGTTGGAATTACAGCCAATTTTTACCTATTTTATCGAATGTAGTGGTTGTAATTTTTATTCAAATTTAGTACAACATAAGGAATTAAACAAAGGCTAATTTCCCACAACAAAAAACTTGGTAATTATTTTGTTCATATGAATATGGATTTATGATTTATATTTTCAGACGTTATCTACGAATATTGTTTGTGGTTTTATAGATGAGATTTTAAGAAAGTTACTGTAGCGATTTTGTACAGTTTATTTCAAGATAAAAGTAATCTAAATTCTTAGCTTTATATTATATAAAAGGACAATAAGTTTTGAACGGCGAGCTTCGAAAGTGTATAAATTAAAAGCGTTTTGGAAAGTTCCCAGTTTTGAGGACATTTCTCTTTGTTCGCAATTGTCTTATCTTACCGCTTGAGTAACTGCCCCCCCCGCGAACTTTCACCTAACCAAAGGTTTGCCCGCATGATTTTTGCTTTATTACCACCATGGCTTTCAATTGATGTTGATATCGACATATTTTACCCGGCAGAGAGAGTATTTTCATACGATTAGAATTGTTTGATTACCATCATTTGTGTAAATAAACAACACATGACGTTTCGAAAGTATTGATCAACTCTACCCATCAGCGACTATTATTCATAGAAAGTTGGGTAAACTTCAAACTAGAGAAATCTTCCTCATTGAAAACTAAGTGAGTTGATTAATAGATTCACTCATAGTTTCGTTTAGTAACTAAACTCGTGTTTTTCCTAAATGGGTTGAGGTGAGTTTTAACGATCAGTTAATGACGGCACGTTAGTCTCTGCTAATGAGAGGAAATAAATTTTATATCATTACAACAGCTGATAGTACTGTCTGTGTGGCAGTCAAGAGCTATCCCACTAAATTGTCGAGGACACATATTGGGTGATTTGAATTTTCTGAAAATTTCATTAACGATAATTCAACTGAGAAAAAATGACATTGGTTAAGAATTAGCCTACCTCACAAGGGTAAACTTTCAGTGATTTGTAGATTTACATATTATCGAAGTAAGAAATTTCTAAACGTGAATTTCGGTTCTTCTTCACAACTCACTATCCTATTTCTGAGATCTTTTATTCAGCTTATCCAACCACATTTTCTTCCTTTTTTATCTGATCCTACTTTTCCCGTCGCTACTGTTAATATCTTCGTCGTTATCCTTTCCTCTGGTTTTCTTTGCAAGTAACCCATCTTCCATATTCTGGATTTCCTAATCTCCATCTCATTATTCCATCTTGTCCTACACACCAGTTTTAATCTATTTTTATCCTTCTCAGAATGATTATTTCGTGTTAACAGATTCTCATCTCGTGTTGTTATGGTCCTACAAGTTGGTTTTTTAGTCCTTGTAGGAAATGTTAAATTGCATTGTCAGATCAAGGAGTCTTTTCCAGTAGGGTAAGGTTGATTACAACAGTTGTTAGACAGTTTTCTGAATCTTGTATTTATGTATTTCACTATTTTCTCGACGTCGGCCTGACTGCCCTCGTAGATACGTAAATATTAAAAAGTCTTCACTCACATCGCACGTATCAGCGTCTCGACCTTGGCCAGACTCGAAGCAGTATATGTATACGAGTCTCCACACGCTATGCTCGTGTCCGGGATTCTGCCCTGCCGGCTCTCGTAACTGTATGAATATCACATTTTATAAGCAATTACATTTCTGACAGTAACTTCGCTCTTTGTCATCGTACAGAGGTGGGATTTGTACAAGTAGAATGGAGAGTTGAAATATGTAAAATATATGTAACTTATCATGTTATAAGTTACATAACGTCGATATATGAAAAATAAGTGATAAAAATGGACGCCGATTTGACTTTTCAATTCTTTTTTTGAATTTCAATAGATTTTTTACATGAGTACATGATACCAAATTAAGTTAACTTTCGTGGCCACTATCGTGGTTACGTAGAAACTATAACGACGACAGACGAGATGTTGAAAGTAACTTTTCCGTTTTCTGAGATCAATGAAAGTGTAAAGTTCATTTAAAAAGGAGATCGAAACTTCACGCAATTACCAAACTTGCCCTATACTTCATATCCCGGGTAAATAACAAATGAACATAAAATGAGTTATCTTTTAATCCGGTTATAAAGAATATCACTTTCATAAGTGACTTTTAATAATTTGAATGTTGATTTTTTTGCACTTTGACATTCCAGTTATTCCTCACAAAAATAAATGAGGGAATTACCGCTAAGAGTAGGAGTTATTGCAAATTTGAAGTAGAACAAAATAAGTTGGAAGTGGAATAGTACTATGATTTCATTTAATTTATCGAATGTTTCATGACATGACTGTGCATGTAACATCTCTATTTCATTAGCAGTTGTATTAATCATAACAGAAAAATCTCGTAATTCATAGTTACTTGGAAATAAACAACATAAACGAAAAGTGCTTAAAATGTTTAAAAGTCAAATGAAAAGATTTTAATTGGAATAAACCCAAGTTGTTAGAGTGGTGATTAAATTATACAAGTTTTGCTATTATTTGTGCATGACATAGTGACTGTACACTCTGGTGAATATGCAAATAGAAACCATCAACATCAGAATATCTCTGCTTTGAATATCAAACATTCAACAATAAACATGAACCTTGTTTAAAACTATTTAATGCAAATGCAAACAAGATGAAATGTATACTATTATACGTTGCTGAGCTCTATTTGTTTGTTATTGTTTTCCCGTTTTTATACGAAACAATTCATTTCAGTTTATTCAAGTTAATAACTTGTGTTTACGTATTTTTAATTATATTGTTGTTTATAAACTGCAGTTCTAGTTTGAGTACAATCTTCAGTCAATCCTAGCATTGTCTAATTATTTATACTTGACGCGTTTCGGACAGGTTTCGGAGTTCCACCATCTTCCAGAAGTACTTTAGAAATATATACAAATAATAAGGCAATATTAGGGTTGAGAGAAGATTGTACTCAAACTAATTATGTAGATCATAGCAGATATAATTATTATCATAATTTCAATACAGTGTTGTTTCGCCGAATACAACGTCATCTTCAATTGTGACACTTAACAAAAATATGGAAGATCATCGTATGGCCATTTATAAATTTTTCGTACAAAGTTCCCTCTAAGCGAATATATTTAATCTGATTTTGTCTTGTTATACACCTGATGAAGACGGTAGTGTTTAGCGAAACAAGACTGTAATATTAAACAACAATAGAATTACATAGAGTAAAAAAAAAGGTTTGATAAACTCATATTTATTTGTAATTCAAAGATTATAAATTGATTTCGCTAGTTTGTTTATGATCTAGATCTACTGATTCGATTATGTGAATCGCTTTTGAAAGGTCGGAGAGACCTAATAGGAAGGAAGAAAGAAAGGGAATAGAAATATCTAACTCGACACTACAAAATGTAATGTGTAGATTCAGCTAGGGTATCTTGAAATTGCAAAACGCGTATTCACTATAAGTGAACCTCTAAATGAGGAGAGGTTTTTAAAGCAATAGTTTCTGTTTACTCAATAAAGAAAAACGTTTGACTAATATTTAATTAAACTTGTTTTGAAAAAAAAATAAAAATTTACGAAAATACCGATACTGCGCTTTTTTGGACTCGTTTTTAAAAATATATTTCTGCGAAATTTACTTATTCATGGATACACAGTTTTCTCTATTCTATATACGTAATCATTAATTAATTAAAACAATATACTTGAAGTGGTGATAGTTAGAAAAAGTTAATATTTTTTTTGAAGTAGAAAACGTATTTAGATACAGATTTTAAAGCAACCTATTTATAAAGGATTGAGAATTAAAGTTTGGAAACTAAAGATGACAGTTAGTTGTAGACTTTCGAAACCGGTAATTCTTTGGAAAGTTTAATGGAGGGAAGAGAGAATCTTACATATTATATTTCTATATTTTAATGGCAAATTTTCCAAAATTTTGATTACCATGATTCACATTTTAATTACATAATTAGTAGTATAAAATCCCATAAAGGTGAAAGTTTGATGGAAATTGTTTAAACCGTTTGTGAGAAATCACTACTTGGTGACATGCAAATACTGCTTTGTATTTAGGGGGAACAAAACAGTTATACCCACGATCACCGATGTTTCCCTATCATAACATCTCCTCTCAAGAAAGACAAAATTGAGTTCATGTGTTACAGAACAAAATTATAATTTTAAAAAAATAAGTCTCATCTTGCGAGTGAACATGTTTTAATTTTATATTTTTTGAAGCATAAAGTTATAATGAGTCTAAGTATTAATATTAAGTTGAACTTAACTTGATATTAGTCTTGGAGTTAAGTTTGTTACAAAGTTACCCATCCTTGATGAAACTTGAGCTCAATATGATTTATGCGAGAAATATATTTAGTAATTTTTCCCTGAAGTTTTAACACAATTTGTGTATGGCAAGGCAGAGCTGCTCACAAGTTGTTTAATAGTTGGTTTCAACATTAGGTTTGAGCACTTACTATGACAACAGATGAAGGTGTGTATTTGGAATGGAATGTGTAGCAATTGTAATATTTTAAAAGGCCTCAAGTTGCTAAATTTATATCAGAATCTTGTTATGTATTATTACTTATAATAGACAAAATATGGTAATTGATAAAAAAAACAAGCAGGCCTAAAATTTTAGAGTTTACAAATACAATAAAACATTTCACTAAGTTTATTACACACATATCCCCAGAACTAAATAATAATACAAATTATATTCATCACAATCTCCCCAAAATTTTATCTATATTACGTGAAAAATAAATAAAATGTTCTTTTACTTATTATTGAGTTTTCCCTTATTGTATAATTCATGCTAGATCAATTGATTTAAAAACCACTCCCCCGTTTCGGATAGTAAAAAAAAAATTATATAATTATTTAATTTTACAGCTTTATTCTTGCCTTAAAATCATTCTAAACATAAATAGTGTTGACTGAAATTAAGTTTTTATTAAGGTAATTTTTAGATTTTTGCAATTACTATTGAACCTTATTCGATTTAACTTGCATTTTTTTTCTTTTACGACAGTTAGTTGTCGAACTGCGATTTTTGGACAGATGAACCAATAAGTCATGTTTGAATCCTTGGAAGCTACATTTTAGAAAACTTTAACTGAAAATGTTAAGACCTAATTTTGCATGATCAAAAAACAAAAATTAAAGAACAAAATATATGGAGGTACTGCTAAACTTTGATAAGGTACTAAATGTCATCAAAATCTGTACTCATTTGTGATATAGATGACTGTACAGAGAGATATGATTCCACTTTTATGGACTTAGAGAACCTTAAAACCGATGTTAACGTAAAAAATCTACATAGATTCATTGACCCATTACAAAAGGTTTTTCTGTAATACGAATATGTAGAAAAGAAAAAAAGTTTATTTTTATTAAATGGGTATTTAATTCCAAATAATAAAATTGTATAACTTTCACAATTTGAATTTTGTGAACGTATTTATTTAAACTGTCGACTTAAATCATCTGATTCTACAAATGTAAAACAGCTGTCAATAATATTATTTCACTAAACAGCCTATTACATTAAATTGTAAAACAAATATTGCCACATGGGTAACTAACTCTGCCTTCGTTGAATAACGTACTTCACAAATCTATTAAGTAGTAAATCGGAATACTAAAATTAATCGCAATATTATGAAACTGAAGGTCGAACAACAATAGCCACAGCGAAATTTCTTAATCGATTTTATACTGTAAAATGTTTTGTTTGAATGGTTTACTATTTCTTAGTTCTCTTGTTATTTATAACAGTTTATTTCTGCAGTGCTTAAAAAAACAGTCTTTAATTTTGTAATTGTATATTCATGAAAAATGTGTAAATGCAAAATGGTGGCTAAAATTGAAAATTTGTTGTGATTGAATTTAAATAGGTATTTTGAAAATTAGTAATTTGCGCTCAGAGGGAGTGGATGGTATGTATTTGTATAAGGATTTTTTTATAATTCACCATAATTTCTCGAAATGGATAGAGCAGTTTTGGGTAAATTACATATTTTACAAAAGTCCCATGGCCTCATTTTTAGTTTTTCCCCATAACTAACGGACCAGTATTTTTTTAAGGATGGCGACAATAGTGTTTCGTTTGTGTTCTTTGAGTAAAATTTGATTAAAAATCGTTTAAGTTGACTCGTAATAAATTTTAAAAAGTTTTTTCTTTGGTAGATACCTCAAAATTTTGAATTGTAAGAAAGAAGAAAAATGTCCTGAGCTCTTTTCAAAATATGACCACTTAACGTATTTGAATAAAATCAGTCCGCACATTGAGTTGTAGAGCATTGCACGCAGACAGCCTTCATTCCGACAACTTTTTTTTGACTCTGGAGACCTCAAAAAGGTTACATCCATAAAAATATTTACATCGATTGTTTGTCCCATCACAAAACTTTGCCTTATCTAGGAGAGTGATAATTGATTGTCCTACTTTATATTGCTCTAGGGGTTTAGGAATTAAGAACCAATTATCCCAGGGAGCAGCAGAGGATGGTAAACTCAAATACAACCGATGAAGCTAACCTCAGAATCGCTAAGCACGAGCGAAACCCCGCATCCTGCTCGAGATGACAGCGGATCTAGACCGTGAGGTCAAAAAACATTTCAAAATCTAAGGTGTAAATTGTCCTTAGGGTAATCCTAAGGTTAATCTGTACCAATGGATAAATTGTACATTGGTAATTGTGCATTGAACGGATCATATAGAGGGCCAGGCGACTCTTCATAGTAGATCTTGCCCAGATTTTGAAGTAATTAGCAAGCAGAATAAGTCCCTCAAATTGAGAACTGGAAGGTAACTGGTTTAAATAAGATCAAAAACCATCAAACCATAGTGGTCTTAATAGACGATACCTCTTTGCTAGCTTTAAAAGAAGCAGATATAAAAGCCTACCTGGGATTAGGTAAAGTGTACTTCACTTACTCCAGAAAAAAACAAGCCATTGGAAAATGCCAATGAGGATAATAGTGTGGTATTGTTACCGAAACTTAATTAGGCTTTCGACTCAAAACCAGATAATACTTGGCTGGATACCAGGTCATAGAGACCACGAAGTCAACGATAAGGCGGATATACTGGCAAAAATTTATCCAAAAAATCCTTCATTGGTCCAGAATCCGTATGAGGTATAACTAAAGACGTAGTAAAAGAGAGTCTAACACAATATTTTTAACTTAGAAATTAAGGAAAGGATGGTAAAAATACTCCACAGTTATACTTTACCGACCACTGGTCTAACCAGATTGGAAACTCTTCATGTTCCACTTCACAAAGTAAACGACATCGTAAAAAATATAAAGTTTCGTATTAGGTCATGGCGTTTTCAAGAAGCATCGTAATATTATGGGTTTATTTCAAGGAAGCGTAAATACCAGACTATATAACCAGGACCTAGAAACTGCAGAACAAATACTTCTAAAGTATAAAGTATTAGGATGTAGAAGAAAACTGATCTTCGGTCCAGATGTGACCTTTAAAGTAACAAAGGCTAGGAAAATCCTGCCCTTAACCAAGGGCATAGAAATAGGTTAGGTAGGAAGAAAAAGTACACAAAAAGACTTCTTTCATAATAATATTATTTTTATATGACATTGTGATTTGACCATTAATTTCTCATATCTTCACTGTATTATTTCTTGGTGATTTAAGTACACACAAAATTGTGGTAACCGGGTTATAGACCTCAATTCATCTCTTGCACACAGCATTTTGATTACCAAATTTTTAAATGAAAGTAATTTGAATTTTTTTATAGTTATTTTGACTTTTTTTCCTATATTTGCCTCTTTTTTTGCAACCTAGTAATATGTAAGTTTATATTACTGATTATTGTTTCTTATAATGTTAGAAGAGCTCCAATGAAATACTCATTATCAATTTCGTGCTGACGGTTTTAAACAATAATTTTAAAGAGTAATGAAATATTTTATGCATTCTAGTATTTAAAAACACTCTTCGTACAGATTGCGTTGTGCGCAATAAAAAAAATCAAGGTAAATTAGTGAGAGGGTCTCGGTAATTGGCTGAAGATCCCTCTTGGGTCCCAGTTCCCGCCTGATGTGCGAGACGAACGATACTGCAGTACGATCGAAACCTCCCTCCCAACACCTGAGTAACGCGGTGTTGAATAACATTAAATACTAATCTGATGAGGAGAGTACAAAGGAGCATTGTATATTTAATGTACAATTTCATTACATTATACAGTTGAATGTTGTACAAAATTTTCTGTAATATATCACAAATGCAAGGACAAAAGAAAAATGGTGGGAAGATAACTTCAACGTTATGTTAAGAATTAGTAATAACTCTTTGAAAATTATATGATCATTACTTTTTTATGGTTCCTAAGTAAACCATATTTGTTTTTTCTAAGTGCCTTGTTTTGTAAGATGTACTGTAATATTTAATTGACAAAGCACAAATAGGTACACTCGTGTTCAACTATTACATAATCGGAACGGTAAAAATAACATAATAAAAATAGATATCAACTGTTCAGAAAAAATATATGATAATTAAAATCTATATGGTTTTGATTAGCAAATGTTATTTCGGTAAGATCTTAAAATGAAATGTAAAAATTACGAAAATCCTTGAAGTTTAGTTCTCTTTTGTGAATTATCGTACAATTGCGATATGTTTGGAAGAAGTTTGGCAACTTTTAAGTCTTAGGTGATAGGTATACTTACAGTACAGTACAGGATAAAATAAATTTGGGTTTTCCTACTATATAATCCATAGAAAATAATTCATGAAACTGTCATTAAAATACTTAAACTCTAAAAATGAGCTCTATAGATTTAGGTAAACTTGATAAAAATGATTAAAATCAGTATCCAAAATAGAAAAAATAAAAAAAATAAATGTAAAAGAATAATTTCAGAAAAACTAAAATGAACCTAGAGATCGATGAAAAATTTTCTATAATAAAAAATTGTGATATTTAAAAACCATAGATCGTGTATTTATTTGAAGTTTCATAGTCCTTATATGCTATGTAAATGCTCTCGTGTTTTCTATTTAAATACTAAGAAATATTTTCATCTTTTATTTTACAAATACCCCTTTTATAATTTTCCCAAATATTTATGAATATCAATAAAAAAAAAAAATGGTAAACAAATATTTCTCTTTCTGAACGATTGTGTAGATTTTACAGGTTTTTGTACACCTGTGTATAAGTATTATGTTCAAACCTGTATAAAAATTCGTGACGTTATTTCAACGTATTTTTTATGTAAATATTAAAAAAAATATTCTAGCGCACTTTATTTGAAATTATTTGTTTATGATGACCATCTGAAATTAATATTAAATTTTAGGCTTGAACTGTGGGGTAGAAAGATATATGAGAAAAGGACAATGTTATAATCCAAAACTGAGTTTATTTTCACTATTGGCTTTGGCCAGACTGTTAATTTATTAGTGACAAATTAAATTAGAAAAAATAACAAACAACACTGCTCCTGCCACCCTGCATACGTCCCTTTTATAATTACCTAATTTTTTGTTGTAGAGTCATTGCACTTCATGTTTTTCTTCATTTTTTTATTTGCATGATAAATGTTGTTTAAATTTTTAGCTTAGTTTGTTTCTTGTAAATGACCAATATATCTGGAATTATTTAGTGACAATAAACTAATTTGTAGATCTCAAAACACTTCATTATCTCCTCACCCTGTATAATAGATACAAGTTTACAGGAAGCATGATCGGGTACACATTTCATAGTCTTATAAAGACGGTTTAAGTGGCTACATTTGCAAGTTAGATATCACCTATTGAAGACATTACAATAAATAAAACTAACAATTTAATTCATGTGTATTAGGGCTACTATATATTTAACAACCAGGTCGAAAGTGAGAGAGATAAAATGTTGTTACGATCGCATTGCAGTGTAATTCATCTAACCATCACAGCAGCTTCGACCCAAGAGAGATTTTTTGCCAATTACTGGAACTCTCAAGTCTCCAGCTAATTTAGAATTGAGCGATTGCACCGGCCATGATTTGAGCTACAGCGCTAAGCGATAATACAACATTCTGTTCACAGAGATGGAATAAAATGTCGACTTTAAAAGATTAATTGGACTTTATATATTTGAATAGTTAAATTACGTGATACTTATTAAATAAGTAAATAAATACAAACTCATAACTTGTGTATAGGTTTTCGCAAAGTAGATCCGCAATACATCACTTGATCCAAATTGCATCGGCTCGATCGAATTGGGAAATTTGGAAGAAGGTACTTACGAGGCACTTTTTTTTAATTATTGTTAATTTCTGAAATAGAAAAAAAACACAAAAAAAAGAAAATGATTGTAACTAAAGCAATCTACATATATTATTTATTTATGACTTCATTATTTTCGATTTTAACGCATTATTTTATCATTTCAACAGGTTTCCTATTCCATCTTCATGAAATACCACCGCCTATTTTTTAATACAGTTTGTAACCCCGCCCGTTAGATGGTTAAATTTAACAATCATAAATGTTAGAGTCTTATATATCTAAGATATTTTTTTTTCTAAATACAACAATTTTCCCTTCAATAATAAATACACTATTCACATATTAAATTAATGAAATCACATAAACATTTGTTTTATTCAAGATAAAATCTTCAGAGTTTGGTAGCAAAACCTGCTCTGGAATTAAGCCTTAGTTTTAGTTTCAAGGGAATATTGTGTTTAATCAATGAAACCGGGATAACACGTAGCGAGAGGAATTAAGGGAACTCTTCAAATTGTCTGGAGAAGTCTCTGGGGCGCTAACTATACTTCTACGGTATTTTGTTAGATAAAACGTTTCTCTTATAACGATGGATAAATTATTCAAGAAATAAACAAAACTGATGTTAACTTTATAATTACATTTGATCCCAACATAAGTCGAGAGAGAAAATCATTTTACCTTATGAGTGTAAATTATTGACTACAGAGTCTTTCTTGAGAATCTGAAATTTAAAAAAAATTCTTTGGAATAGTTTCTAACCTAAACATAGTTTCGGGGATAATACATTTAACAATAAAATAAAAACCGAAGAATTCATAACGTTTGTTAAATAACTGTTTTAAATTGAATTACTTTTTTTTATATTCCAAATAGTTTAAAGATGTTCGGTATAAAATTTCTTACAAAAATAAGCAGTTTCATGTTATAATTAAACTATTACTTACAAAGTAAAGGTCAAGTTTGGTACTTTAAAAAAATGTCTACCACAGATTATTGGCTTCTGGAAGTGGAAAAGGTGATTTTCTACACACCGTCTGTCCGTCTTCGTTTCCGTTTCCGTTGTCCATAAGCACGATAGCGGCACAAAAATTTAAATAGGAACATGAATGTGTTATAGGGAACTTAAATAGTGTAGTCATTTAGAGCTCTATTTAAATTTAGAAAATTTAATTGATGGTGTCAAATTACTGCCTATTTTTCAACAGTTTTATGTTCATATATTGTGTGTTATTCAACTTATAACACACCAAATTAGATACATATTTGCACATTGTATTCTTCATATAATGGTACTATTCCAACCTCTCTAAGTATAGCGAAGTTATTGTCAAAAATATAATTTCGAAACCTGAACTTCCAGAAAAAGTGTTTTCAGCTTGAGGATGGGTCCATGAGGGCAGATACTGAAATTAAAACGAAGAAGACGCTGAGTTCTTACTGAATCACCACTTTTAAAAAATGTCTCCACTATAAACACACTATGGTTTGCCTACCATAGCTTCGTTGCTACCGAAATGTCATCAGGAAAGAAGCAAACAATGATGCCGAGTCTGTACTCTTCACCGCTAAAATCTTCCGACGCCTCTGCTTGAATCTGTATTTGTCATTTTTTGGACTTTGTAATAAAATGGGAAAAAAAGGAAAAATCGAAAAACAGTGGTACAAACTAGTAAAATTTTTTATTTTTTTTTATTTGGTTTTAATTTATTTTTTACTCATCAAGACCTTTTAATGATATATTCTACGACATCCCCTTACTATTTCAAATGTTTTAGTTGAGCGGTCTACAGTTACCCCGAGAGTAAGTTAAAAAATTATTCTACCAAAAAGTGTAGTATATAACCAAACAAAGATTCCAGTTAAAACAAAAAAATACTGATAAAAACAAATATATAGTACGATACTGAAACTTTATTATCTTGCTGTTTATATTTACTTGTAAAACATTTCAAATCAATTTCATGCAGGCATGTATTGGATTTTGAAAATCGTGTGGAATCGACAGTTTTATTATCAAACCACAAAAGCTGCTGTATGCTATAAGAGACAAAAGAACAAAAAGGAAACAAGGTTTTCTAATTTCCGGTTTCAGTGGCGAAAGGGGGGTTGTGGAATCCATCAACTATAATAGATGAAATGTCTGTCTGTTGCAGATGCTTTCCCTGTCTGTCTGTACAACATTGTAACGTTCACTCAACTGAATTCCAGACGAAATCAATATAGGTTTAGACATGGTACTTACCTAACCCCTGATCTGTAAACTATCTGAAGTATAATAAACAGAATTCTCTCGCTTCGCTCGTATTGGTTCTCTATAATAATAACAAAGTAATAAATAACATGCGATAATATACTTGACAAATGAGTGTATTCGAGAGCTAATGGTTTTTATTTTATGTTATTTTCTCTTTTTTTCCTATTTATTTATAACCGATGATAACTTATAAGTCGATGATAACTTTTTTGATTTTACACAAGACAAAAATATACACAGCTTCAACACAGTAGTCAAACATAATGACGAAAATCACTGATTATGATTTCTTAATCCGTGAAACATGAAGGTGTGTAGAAGAATGGACCAATGTTTTGCGGTTTCCAATACATATCCCATATGACCTATATTTGGATTTATTCCCAAATGACCCATATGACCTATAAATACATGATTTATTACTCGTCAAGAGTATTGCTGTACAAATTTCGAAGTTGGTAACAGAAACGTGTTACACACAGAGTAGATTAGCAACTGGAATTTGTTTATATAAAAGTGACACTTCTATGAAATGGTTTTCAGAAATACGTAAAGAAGTGTAGAAATACTGTTATGTGTAGTTTGAACCTCTATGTGAGTGCGGTAAGAAGTTTGGAGTCGTCGGCGTTATCTAAAAAAGATAGATAGATAGAGAGAAAGAGAAAGAGAGAGAAAGAGAGAGAGAGAGAGAGAGAGAGAGAGAGAGAGAGAGAGAGAGAGAGAAGAGAGAGAGAGAGAGAGAGAGAGAGAGAGAGAGAGAGAGAGAGAGAGAGAGAGAGAGAGAGAGAGAGAGAGAGAGAGAGAGAGAGAGAGAGAGAGAGAGAGAGAGATAGAGAGAGAGAGAGAGAGAGAGAGAGAGAGAGAGAGAGAGAGAGAGAGAGAGAGAGAGAGAGAGAGAGAGAGAGAGAGAGAGAGAGAGAGAGAGAGAGAGAGAGAGAGAGAGAGAGAGAGAGAGAGAGAGAGAGAGAGAGAGAGAGAAGAGAGAGAGAGAGAGAGAGAGAGAGAGAGAGAGAGAGAGAGAGAGAGAGAGAGAGAGAGAGAGAGAGAGAGAGAGAGAGAGAGAGAGAGAGAGAGAGAGAGAGAGAGAGAGAGAGAAGATGGGAGAGAGAGAGAGAGGGAGGGAGAGGAGAGAGAGAGAGAGAGAGGAGAGAGAGAGAGAGAGAGAGACGGACAGACGAGAGAGACAGACAGAAGACAGAGAGAGACGAGAGTTTGCGTAATATACCAAACAAATTTCAAAATTCTTTTGCCTCTTGTAAGTTTCATAAATAAATAATAGTGGTTTCAATATCCAAGATTTCATAAATAGACTACCTTGTTCGTCTACTATTTTGACTTCTCTGCTTGAAGGCAAAAAATATAAATCCCTTTGATTTTAGACAACTAATTTTTTTTGCTTTTATGGATAAGCAAATAATGAACATCAGTCAATGTCAATTAGAAAAATCTAAACCATAAATCTATTAAATAAAAGATAGTTTTCCGAGTGGTTAAAACTTTTTTGTTTTAAATCGCCGTTTAAATTACATCGGAAGACTAAAATTGTATAGAGATAAATTAAACGGAAGAAGAGAATGGTATTGACATAAATTACATTGGTAGTATATTGTTGTAGTATTAACATCAGCTGTTGTATATTGGACAAATAAATCAGATGATTTACATTAACATCTGGTTTAAATAGGTTAACCCTTTAATAATGATGTTTATTGCGCAATATCTTATTTGACTATAATTTAAACATATAGTAGAATTGAGCATGTTTGTAATTAAATGTTGGAACTTTAATTTGTTACATTTATTCGATTTGTTTCAGTAAAACGTGAAGATTAAGTTGAAACCTGGAAAAGTTTCGTTGGGATTTATTATCTGAATAACAAGTGACGAAAAGGATTAAACTTTAATGCATTGTAGTTGAGTAGCGAATTAGAGCAAAAATCGTATTAGTAGTGGGGGTGATAATAGATAGGCCTACAACAAATTTATGAAACGATTGTTTATGTCGTATGTTTCGGAATAAATATGTATATTATATCTCCTAAGTTATTTTTGTGTTCATAATGGTGACATTGTTGAACCTAAAAGTATTTTACACCTAATTTTTTTAAAGATTTCTACGTCATTGTGGTTAAGGAAAATTTACATTTTCCCCTGAGTTATATAAAAAAAGTACGGCTGGGACGATTTTCGTTCCTTTTACTTACATGATTTATTTGTGACCAATTACATAATTATTGGTTAAACAGTTGTGACCTCAGTTACAAATTTATTTGAAACTGTAAACTTTAACAATACACATTACTTTACGACGTTCAGAAGTGATGCTTCAGAAATAGTTATCAGATGGAATAACAATAAAATTTTATAGACTTCAGAAAAGTAAACTATCGATTTCATAAACGATTTTTTACTGCTTAAAATGAGGCAAGAATTATATATTTTTTACATTTACTAAGAAGTAATTTGTTCACAGCTATTAATATTTTTATGCGATTAACATCCAAAATGAAATCATGATATAGAGTATGCTAAAGTAAAAACTTAAACAGCTGATTCTCTGAATGCAATTGTACATTAAATGTTATTTCATCTCACATATTGTATCACCTGTCTACTTCAGAAGTTATTTCATAATAACTGTTCTAACCTAATAACGCTTTGATTATATATCTTATTACGTGTGTTAAAGAAGTAATTATGCACTTTAATCTTATTATATAATGTTCAAGACTAATTATAATTATTACTTGAACATTAGATTGGCGGAGTAGATGCACCTAATTTCTTATAGTCTTAATTATATTAGTTACTTTTTATAAATCCAAATTATATAAAGATATAACCTTATAAAATCTCTAACAGGTTTACGTCAATAACCGATTATTCTAAATTAGAAAGCTGGGGAAAATGTAAACAATTGGTACTCTACGCACGAACTGAGCAGTCTATTAGTGTAGTCTGGATAAAACTGTATGTAACAGATTTGAGCATATAACGACCAATGGAGGAAATTATTTTGTAGAGACTTATCTAAGACCCTCACACAAGTCTCCCTGAGCCGGAAGACTTGTGACACGGCAAGCAAGGAGGTCGCACGTCATCTTTCCAGACGGCTAGAGATGTATGTCGATTTAACACAATCGATAAAAAAGGACAGTATTTGGTTCGACTCTATTTTAGATAAAACCACTTTTTTACCTCGAATTTAATTCCTTATTTTCTTCTCGTGTATTTATTTTTAAAAGTGCGTTGCGGCTAAGGTGCAGCCTGGAACTAAACAAGAGACTTTACTCGAGTGTAGCGTCTAAGGTTGAGTATTAAATGTGCGTTGCAGCTAAGGTGCAGCCTGGAACTAAACAAGAGACTTTACTCAAGTGTAGCATCTAAGGTTGAGTATTAAATGTGCGTTGCAGCTAAGGTGCAGCCTGGAACTAAACAAGAGACTTTACTCGAGTGTAGCGTCTAAGGTTGAGTATTAAATGTGCGTTGCAGCTAAGGTGCAGCCTGGAACTAAACAAGAGACTTTACTCAAGTGTAGCATCTAAGGTTCCACGGTATTAAATGTGCGTTGCAGCTAAGGTGCAGCCTGGAACTAAACAAGAGACTTTACTCGAGTGTAGCGTCTAAGGTTGAGTATTAAATGTGCGTTGCAGCTAAGGTGCAGCCTGGAACTAAACAAGAGACTTTACTCGAGTGTAGCGTCTAAGGTTGAGTATTAAATGTGCGTTGCAGCTAAGGTGCAGCCTGGAACAAAACAAGAGACTTTACTCAAGTGTAGCATCTAAGGTTCCACGGTATTAAATGTGCGTTGCGGCTAAGGTGCAGCCTGGAACTAAACAAGAGACTTTACTCAAGTGTAGCATCTAAGGTTCCACGGTATTAAATGTGCGTTGCAGCTAAGGTGCAGCCTGGAACTAAACAAGAGACTTTACTCGAGTGTAGCGTCTAAGGTTCCACGGTATTAAATGTGCGTTGCAGCTAAGGTGCAGCCTGGAACTAAACAAGAGACTTTACTCAAGTGTAGCATCTAAGGTTCCAAAAAACATATCTCTCAAAAAATTCCTGTTGACTATTATCGGTAAAATTTAAAAAAAGAAAAATACAATGTGGCTGATATAAAATATTTATTTTCTCAAAATCAGTTATACAGATTTCACTCAAATTTTAGGGATATGTGGAGATATATCTAACCAGTGTGAAAAATAGCAAGTATAAAAATTTATGATTCGGGAATAAACGGAAAACATTATAAATTAAAGTCGCTTTCATTTTATGAAAAGAATGATTTTCATCAAAGAGTTTACACTGAGCACTCATTAATGGCACAACCGTAGTAAGTTTAGGAACTACTATATATGTAAAAAATAATTTAAAGGCAGAGTCTACGGTTCATTTTTACTTTTTAATTGACAACTACGATCTGATAGTTTTGGTGGGTTTTAATTTGATTATGGGGGTGGGTTTTGAGAATGTTAGTTAAATTTTTTCCACCTTTTATTGTATTTATTTCTTATAACATCTTCTTATACTCATATTGTGCTGCTTTAAATTTGCATGCTATAATGTCTAAACTTTTATATTAAAAATTAAAAAAGTGAAAAAAAGAATAGTTAAACATAACGGCAATATTAAATAAAAATAATCTAAAATATAGCCCCTAGTTCAACGGAATTTTCGTTGAATTCAGCAAGTATTCAGTGAAAAAATTGGACTAAATATTTAAAAAAATGCTCTTTCAAAAAACAGTTACTCATATTCTGTAAATGAGCAAACAAACAAACAAATGTACTTCGCACTGAATGATAAGTATATTAGTATTCATAATATAATTTATTCTCTTAAAATTGATTTATAACCGTGTGTCATTATTCACTCATTCACTAGCTAACCATCCACACTCATAATATGAAGGTGTTTAAAAAGTTATCAATGACAAGAACGTATCCTGTAAACACAAGGATTAAAAAGGGCGTTGTTTCATGTAGGAGTCATTTGTTTGATCTTTTGATTTGCTTAGATATTAGGAAGATCAGTATTAAAGTGAAGGTTTTACGTTTAACGTAGGCATCAGGGCTGAGCGAGTTCAACATGTTACATAAATCTACACAATTTTAAACTGGAGAACAAGGAAAATTATCCTGGTAAGGGAAATGAGGAATGTCATCTCTTTTACTTTTTTGATGGCGCCAAAATGTGGAGTTTTTCCGGTGCCCTTATTTTCAGATTGTTGATATTTTTCAAAAATCAATGTATAAAAATCGAAAAACTAATATTGTTTTGCAGAATGGTAAAGGTACTTGGATACTTCAAATGCGGCACACTCTTTGGACACAGAATGCCATTATACAATAATTCAAAAAATAACTAATGATTACAAACCATTCTACATTTAAATTTAAATATGATTCATTTTTAGTGCTTACAGCGTTATATGTATTTAAAAACTTTGAAATTCTACACGTATATTCAACTGAATATGGGGAATGAAGAAATAATAATTAGTATTGAAAAATTGTCAAATGAATATACCGCAAAACTGAATATTTTGTACAGTACTGTAAGAGTGTTCAATACCACCTAATGCGTTAAAAGTATGAACCTAAATGAACTGGTATTAATACAAATTCTAAACCTAGCACCTAACATCAACCCTTTTACAATTTTTTTATTTTTAAAGGCTAACTTTAAAAATATTATAACGTGTTTGTTACTATAAAATAATGGCTGACAAATTTTAATTACTTTTTCGGAAGTTTCCTCTTACTTGTAGATACCTTAAAATTAGTCGTCTGTTCATATCTTTATCTATATTGAGGTCGCATTAAATAATTACGTTTAAAGGTAAAAAATATCACAGATATCATCGTCTGACGAGCATAAAATAGAATAGCCTAGCCTTCGAATATTACAATAAAGACAGGATGGGATCTGAACCCGAGACTAGATGATGAAAGATGTAGATCCAGGTGAGCTACATCGGGATTGCTAATATAAGTGAGGCCTGGAGAGCAGAAATAAATGAAATCCCCATTCCTATAAGATCAGTTATGGTGCGTTACAAGTTTTCTATCTTCCTCTAATCTACATATCGCATGTTTTATAATCATTTGTCGAAATTAACAATTTGTAATAGTTAAAACAACGATGATGTACAGAATAAAATATTCAGTATATTATATATAAACGGGATTGTACATCGACTTTACCTTCTTATCGGCCTTGGTATTGTTTCACTATCGCGTCCTCCTTTCTCTTGCTGTTATTGCACTTGCTGCTTGACAAAGGCGTATTCATGTATTGTGAATATTGTAGTAGGTATTAACAGCTGTTTTGAATATTTTAAGTAACACAATTGCGGCAATTACCATTGTGTGGTCTCTACAACAATATAAACATTATCACACAGCGGATTTATTTTAACGATCAGTTTGTTTAAAATGATTTCCCTAAATTTAAATATAAACATTGGGCAGTGTAAAAATGTTGCTCAGATATTATGTAACGTCTTCGTTATGATCAAGACAAACGATAGGAATATTTGTTCTAAGCGCTGATGTTATCACGAAGACTTCCGCGAGGGGCGAGTCGATAGTTAAAGTCTTTACAGGACAGTTTAAAGAGGATTCGTCAAGTAAAGCGAACAGTAATTAATAATGGTTGTCAATACAAAATATCAAGTCTGTAGGATAAAAAACCGTTATTTCTTCCTATTTGTCCTGGAGGTTAGCTTTTGCAAATCGTATAAAGAAAAACTTGTAATTCAAGTTTTCTTTATTAATACAATCGTCATGCAATGGAAAGTTAATTGAATAGTTTTGAATAAAGTATTTTTTATCATTATTTTTCTCCATTAATAATTCTATGTATTATATCGAATGGGTTTTAAACCTGTAAAACCATATTAAATATTGATCCTTTTAACGAAATTTGCCTATAATTTATATTCATATTAATATAATTATTGCAATTAAAATTAGTATAGAGACCACATCAAAGGTTCATCAAGGTATTAGATTGGACAAGACTCATCAGGATTCAAGTTACGTTAGGGAATGTATTCTATATATCTCTTTCATCTATCCAGTCAGACCAACTTTATTCTCTTCCTACCCTAACGCTAGTAGACTCTTCGAAGTGGTTTTTATTTTACGTTTTTTCTATGACAATAGGTGTTTTTCCCTTAAAAAATAAGGAAAAAAAAACTACACGTATGTGTCATAGTTCTGTACATGGTTTAAGATAAATTTAGAATACCATTAAATACTCATATATAAACCAGTTTAGAAATTCAAAATTTTATTCCTTCTCTTTTTTTCAACCAACATATAATTTGACGATTATTGATTCAGTATTATATACATTAGTTGAAATGACATTCGTTCTTGTATATAATAGGTTAATACCGAAAAATCTATAACGAGCCTGTAATTTAATTTTTTTCTCCCTTGAAAGAAGCACACACATTAATATGCCAGACTAAAAATAGCAATTAAAAACATTGACATAAGACATGTTTCTCATTGTTATTTCAGATTGGCTAAATTAAACAAAAATCTATTAAACTATTCCATTGAAAATAAAAAAAGAGAGATATTAGTTAGTAGTCAAAATAAAACTCTGGCAATGTCGAGCACATGTGCTAGTATTAAATTTAATCTCAGTTTAACTTTTTAAATTTATATTTATTCTATAAAAAATATGTACCTGAACTGTATAGTTACCACTGTGGTGTATCTTTTTCATAATAATGCAGATTGGTCAGAATCGTTTAATTTTTAATGGTTGCATTTACTCTGTATGCATTTTAAAAGGTATGTTATCGAACGTTTGTATAATAACGATTTTTCTATTTAACTTATAGACATTTTCCCCATCACACGATGATGAGATGATTAAACCAAAATGTCAAAAATTCATTCGGGTTCAACAGTTACGTAAAAATTTCAAAATAAAAAATAACACATTTTTGTTTAATATTGGAGTTTTTATCTTATCTTACTAGTATTTTTTAGGAATTTAGTTGAATTAAAATGAAAATTAGCTGCTAACTGTTCATTAATTTCGACTAAAAATTTCAAAACAACGGTTGGCTAACGGGGTGTTAGTATTTCGTTTTGACAAAAGCCTATTTTGTGCAAGTTCATTTTATGCAGTTTGTTGTTCTGCATGTATTTAAACAAAAACATGCTTTACAACAAGAGCATTTTAATAAAATATTAAAATAAATTTGCATCACAGTACGGTATTACAACTGTTTCTTTGTATTTAAGACATCCAGAACACGTATAAATTCTACAAAGTAACTGAGCGCTTTTCCATTTTATGCACTTAGTCAACTTTCAAACATTTCATCAAATATTAAACTGATATCTTATTCTATAGTCATATTGTCGTCATCAGAAGAAAGCCAGATAAATTCTTAATTACAACTCACAGTACAATAGAGTGACTGACAAGAAAGGATCTGCTTTAAATATGTATCATTCCAATTTTAATTTCATTCCTCCTACAGTAAGTTTTAAGTTGTCTTAGCTCTTTTTACTATTCGACAAATCATTATCCTTTGCTTTGAAAGTTTTTATTTTGTTTAACGGTCCGTCCCCCTTCTCTGTTTACGTTTAAATTGGATTGGAATAAAAAATTGATTGATAAAGAGTAAAAAGTATTAATAACTAATAATAAGAAATGGGTTTTCTGTGACCGAATCTTCTCTGACTGAATTTTTCTCTAACCAAAAAATCGTGATAGAAATCTTTCGGTCAGAGAAGAAAATTTTATTGAAAATGATGTTTCGGTCAAAGAAGAAGTTGATCACTGAATATTCGGTCAGAGAAGAAAACGAGTTAAAACTTTCCGTCAGAGAAAAAACCTGAACAATCCTTTTGGTCACAGAAGAGAATTCATTGTTAAGCGTGTTGGTGGTGCTTAGATTTGAAGGGGAATATTATTTACACGATTGTCTTTAATTGACAGAATCGCAAGGTCTCACCTTAGAAACTTTTGATCAACGGATACATAATTGATAAAACGTTTTGATAAAACCCAACCTAACCTAACCCACCCTAACTTAACCCAAATATCAATTAAACGTTAAATTAATTGTGATTCCATTTATTTGCCAAAACAGAGAACATTGGATTATGACAATTAAAAATACGTTTTGCGTTGAATATAATGCGCCTTCATTCCCATATGCCGGCTTTACGCAGAGCACTTCTTTCGGTCAGAGAAGAAAGCTTAAACGAAATTTCGGTCAGAGAAAATTTCGGCCACAGAAGATTTGGTTGAAAAAGACAAATTAAAAATGAAACATATTTTTTTTTCAGTAAAGAAAGCGGTGACGAAATTTCGGTCAAAGAAAAATTTGGTCACAGAAGATTCGGTTGAAGAAGACATTTTTTATTTATTTTTTTAAATAGCTGTTTCGGTTAGAGAAGAATTCTGTCACAAACATTTCGGTCAAAGAAGAAAATATAACGATTATTTTCGGTCAGAGAAGTTTCGGTCTGAGAAGATTTCCATCACACAATATTCTCCAAGAGAAAACCACTGCAAAAATAAATACATTTTCCAGTCAATTGTAATCTTTTTAAACGATATTTTATATTACATAACTTCATGTTTCACTGCCACAAGTAGAACCTTCAGGTCAGCTAATTATAAGTCTACTTACAGAATATTAAGCAACATATAATTTTAAATAACATATTACATATTCAGTACATTTAAAGTAGATGTCGCACAATATTTGTATGTTTAAATTAATAGGTTTTGTGACTGTTTAAAAGCATCATGTTTGTATGACATTAACTGGAAGACTGGCATTTAAATATTGTGCGACGTGTACAGTCAATGTAAACATGTGTAATTTATATATACAGTCTGTAGATGCTGCATGTGGAAGTGAAACATGTAGCGACGTAATATATAATATCGTTTAATGAAGACTACAATTGTCTGAAAATGGTATTTATTATCAATTTTTAACTTTTTTTCAACGTTTTAATTTTTTATTTCATATAATGGGGGGGGTGCTAGAATTTTATGAACGTACAGTATATTTAGATAAAATTTAAAAGTAAAAATACATCAAAGTAATTTATAAAACGTATTCAAAAGACTTACAAAACAAAGAAAATGTTATGTCAAAAAACGGCTGAATGAACTTAAAACTTACTAAAGTGGGAATGTAGTTAAAATTGGAATGATACATATTTAAAGCAGTTCCTTTCTTGTCAGTCAGTCTATTGTACTGAGAGTTGTAATTAAGAATTTATCTGGCTTTCTTCTGTTGACGACAATGTGACTATAGAATAAGAAATCAGTTTAATATTTCATGAAATGCTTGAAAGTAGTCTAAATGGATACAATGGGTTAGCGCTCTGTTACTTTGTAGAATTTTACTTGTTCTCGATGTCTTTAAATACAAAGAAACACAGTCATAATAATGTAATGGAAATTTATTTTATTGTTTTTTAAAAATTCTCTCGTGGTATTTATTCAAAAATAAATGTATTTCTAAGGCTAAACAACAATGAATACAAACAGTAATATTGGGTTTATGTTTTAAAGGACATAAGCAAGAAATTGAGCTCTTTTACAAAAGTAGTATTTTTTAAATACAAGAATTTCCTTTTTATTACACTAATAGTTGATATTCTCTTTCATTATTTCTCCTTTTCTTTGTTCATTTTTCTGCTGGTTTAATTTGAAATATTTCTTTTTTTTAAATATATTCATTCATATAATTTGTCATGTTTAATTACACACATATTAATATTTATCATACTAATATTAGTATTTAGTAGGACTTAGTAGGAATCTGAGTTGAAACAACTAAATTTCGTTAAGACAATGGAAAATAGCAATAATTAGTTTAATATTTAAATAGCATTATTAACGCAATTTTTCATATAGAAAAAAAAATATATTAAAAAAAAAATCTTAATAACTCTTTTATAGTAGTTACGATATACAGTGGTAATTTTGAAGCCATGGTAATAATTTAGAAATCTTTAGATAGAATTTTTTTTTTTAAGGAATCGTTTGAATTATAATATTTATGTATTTATTTCGAGAAGAAAACGAAAATTTAGTACTTATATGTCAAAAATAAGATTTTAAATGGAAATAGTTAAAGGTAGATAAGTAGAGTTTAGGCCATAGATTTGCTGTTTTTTTTAAATTTAATTAATTTTTTTTTTTTTTTTTTTACATCAGAGGTTATTAAAACAAAACAAAATTTCTGTTCCTTTCATTGGATGTTTATGAACAGAATAAACACTATACGTATGTTTTCAAATACAATATTCACTATCGCAAAGCACTCGAAGAGGTACAATAAATCCGAAAAAAAAATTAGTCTACTTTTTATCTGGAACATGCGCCTGTATAGCTCTTTTGAACTTTGATCTGATGGAATTCATGATTTTCTCAAAGGCAAGGACGTTTTATTTTCGAATTTTTCTTTACTCGTTATTGTAATAGATTTGAGATAACAGTACCCCCACTGGAGGGTAGTAAAAACCATTTTAAAAAAGAAAAGAAAGAAGTAGAGGGTTTACGCAATCCGAAATTCCAAAAGTTTAGATTTTAAAGGTATATTACAGATGGTGGAGCTGGATCATCATAATCGCAATAAAGGGTTGTGTATAATAGACAAATTTGTTTATACAATTTATCTCAAATTTTTGAAAAGTTCGATCGAAACTGTAATGCGATTTTTATCATCTCTCGAGGCGTTATGTCCCCCCTTTTTACCAAACTCAACGTTTTAATGTAGCTACCATAAAACCAAAATTTGTGTTTTATATAAAATGACTCTAAATATTTCAAAACAATTATACCTCTAAAGCACCACCCTTATAAAACGTATTAATAGCCATCTTTCAAATATGCCGCTTTGGTACTAAACAGTAGAAAAGCAAATATCGTCCAGTGAGTTGCTC
This sequence comes from Aphrophora alni, assembly GCA_963513935.1. Classification (NCBI taxonomy): domain Eukaryota; kingdom Metazoa; phylum Arthropoda; class Insecta; order Hemiptera; family Aphrophoridae; genus Aphrophora; species Aphrophora alni. The sequence goes on from OY740767.1 coordinate 131,486,381, forward strand.
TAAATGACTTAATTTATAAAAATCAGCTTTATCGTATTTGTTATTTGTAATAACTAGTGACCCAATTTATTTTATTAAAACTCAAGTAAATAAAAAAAACTCTAAAGAAATTATATCCAAAAACCGTAAATGAAAGACAACTACAGTTACTATTAAATTCTATTTCAATCACCAAACCAATATGTATAAAAAATGAAAAACGGTGACAACGGATTATTTTCTCATTGACGTTTTAAGTGACGCATACGTTTGTATGGTTCATAATTGGTTATGTAGATGCACGTCTGAGAAAATTTGTGTAAAGTTTATGCCTTATTCATTATGAAAGTGATATAAGTTTATACAGGTTATACTAATATTAAACCATTACAACAGAGGAAATAATAATATGACATTTTAATTTATTTCATTATAAACGGTTTTTATCCTACTTCCTGCCCGAGTGTTGAAACGTCATTTGTTAGTTTAATATCAGAACTTCAACTTGAGATGTTTGATTAATGACACCATTTATTAATTGTGTGTCAACAAGTCATGAGGGAGTAAAGCAATTTGTTAGGTAACATGATAACAATGGCAAGGTAAAGTCCGCCACCTGAAGAATACATGCAAAAGTTTAAAATAAAAGATTTTTTGCTATTTTAATTTATTACTATGGATTTTTCATTACGAAATCGACACAGGATTTATTGTGCTAGATCTGATGATAGCAGTTATACATAGTCGAAACTAGTTGAAATAAGTGACACATCTTTATTATTTCATAAACAGATTTGGGTTTTTCTTACCAAATACTTGTGAACTGTATTTATTTTTTCACGACATTTGGTAAGTTCATTTGATTAGTATTGAATGAAGATAAATTTATGATATCCGAACTGCCCTCTCGTTCATTTTCAGTTTTTGACTCGCAAAAATCTACACGCAAGTAGAGAAAACTAGAGATTTTGTTTGCGCAACAAAGAGATAAATTTGATTATAATTTATTCAAAATCTTTAAAGAAAAATTCGCGAAAGTCAAATATTAAAGATTATTTTTAATAATTAAGCTGAGACTGCACTGAATTATTCCTTAATACCACTTTATTGAAAATTCCAGAAAATATTTCGTCAAGAATACACAACTTTTAAGTATCTTTCAGGTTACAAGTTTTTCAGCTGTAAATATTCTTCAACCAATTTCGATATATATATATATTATCAAAAATCTTTGTGTTAAGTGTTTCTACGTGGGTTTCTCGGTTTTGTTTTTCTTTAAACGAAATTTCCAATAAAAGGATTTGGGTGCCGAACTCAATATATATTTATTGCGATATGTTGTGTAATAATTTATATTAATGTTTTAACGACCTCAGCAGAGCGATATTCTGAAGATGGAACGAGTTTCGAAACGCGTCATATAATAATAAAGTATGTAACTACTTTATTATTAAAAAAGTCGCATAGACGGACATTATTGTTCTTTTATTATATAAAAAAGAGTGACTTGGATACAAACACAATGAGTTTTAAATAGCAGTAAAGTTTTTTATATAGCGACTTCTAGTTTACAGAGTAATTTTCTTTCAAACCAGACCTTTAAAATGAGTAAAACTCAATAGAGCTTTGCGTTTCAAATTTTTGAGTCGCTCCTCAAAAAACCCATCACTCATGGAGTGATTGAATTTACACAAAATATTTATAAAATTTGTGCTTTCTATCTTTTGAAGTTTAAGAGTTATTTAACCGACCTAAGATATATCGGGATTTTTTGAAAATCATCTATTTCAGTTATTTACACGAAAATAATTGCGAATTCAGTCTAGCTTTGTTAAAATAAAATTTACTTCCTTTATATTTACTTCACCCGTCATTGTAGGGTGTGTTTGGTAACTTTGTACTCATACTAAAGTCTCATATATTCTACATTAAGTCGAATTCCTTTGGACATAGTGCAGCAGTCTTAATGATAAAAATGTAATCCGTAACCATCAAATGAGCATGATCATAATCCTCAGAACAAATTCCTAAGAGACTTGCTTCGTTTGTGTCAGGCACTCAGCTAGAAACGTTGTTCATATATTACGATCAAGCAGTCTTTAAGACGCGATTCCATTAAAACATCAACTAATTCCTTACAGACTTTATAAGCAGATTCTTTCGCTATTATTATATATTATAATATGTTAATTTATTTCCTTTCTTCACCAACTTACCGCATACGAGTATACACCTGTATATAGTATGAACATAAATAATAATAATAACTGTAGTAGTAATAGCAATAATTATTACAGGGACATTCTAGGGATGATAAACTAGAATGTTATTTCGGTTTTCGGGGTAGGTGTATGAGAAAGTTAGTGCAATGTTTTCTGATTGCTTAGGTCATTAGACAGTGGGATAGATTATACTTGCTAGATAAGTAAAAGCAAACCTTGAAACAAGTCCTTTCTTGAGTTGAGAAAAGTATTGGAATGCAATGTCAATGTAATTATATGTCAAGGTAAGGATCAGCCAACTCTCCTGGATAACCGGTTTTGCATTTCCTTGCCCTAGTGTCAATAAAATCAATGTAATGCTTCCTACTTCACTTTATTTACTACTGTTGTCTAATCTAACGAAACGTTTAAGTTTTTGAAACTTGTATAGATTTGTAAAATAAGTATTATAGCTATATTGTTTTGTGGATGGGTATTTGAAAAAGTTAGTGTAATATTTTTCACCATTTATATTTTAAAGCGGCTGCGGAATGGTCCGAATTTTTAAATTGAATATTTTGTTAAGTACATTAAAATAATAGAATGTATGATTGTTAAGAAAATAATCAGCTGTTAGTTTCATACAGTATATAGCGTGATGCAATTGAATAAATATAATTTGAATAATAGTTTCTCTAAGTTAATATGTATTCAATAATTATATAAATCTATCGATAAACTATAACAAGAAACTATATAAATTTGTTTTAAGGGCAAACAAATGTTTGTTCAACAACCGATTGGTATTTAGCTAAAATATAATTATATGATTTTACGGAACAGGTGTCTTAAATTGTGGTTATGTTTGTTAGTGATTATTTCTACCTTTTTTACACTTAACTATTGGTGATACTCTAAACGTGACTTGGGTTAAAACTCATGAATTTAACTGAAAGCTTTTTTTTGCCCGCTCCAAAGTACAAATTGCTTTTACTGGTCTTATCTATACAACAAAATGATTGTTTTCCCTGTTCTGGGGTTAGTTGAATCTTTATTATTGGGAAAGCAATTGTTGTAAGAAACATTTCCTTAATTACATGGTGAGAATAAAAGTGAAGGAAATTCAACTAGGTCATAAAGTGGCATAGACTGGAGTGGAGCAAGTTTCTTAGTTAATATATACAGTAACTTGGACATAAGAACTCTGTGTCATACAAAAACCACATACATTTTTAATTAATGCATATATTTCTTTGTAGAGATAGTGTGAGAAAAGTTTTAAAAATAGTCGTCATCTAAAAAATGAAAAAGATATCAATAGCCTCTTTGTGACGTAACAGAATTAATTTTATTAAAATAAGATAAGTCTTTAGTTTACCATAACCTCAAATTTGTATTTATTCTAATGAATCAGCTGTTATTACATTACAAAAATAGTTTTCAATGTAACCATTGTTTAAATAAAATCAATCGAGTATAATTTGTTATAAGCTTAATATAATTTGAAATTTTAATCAATCAGAATTTTTGACTAAAGGAATTTTTTTAATTTTCTAGACTCGATAAACAAATTGTTTGGTGTAATTATGTACACAAAATCGTTTTGATTTGTCAAATAGTTTTTAAGTACATAGTTTATTACATTTCGGTTTAAATTCTGACAAGGAGTCATCACCGTAATTTTTAGAGATATTGTACATAAAATTGAAATTAAAAAAGTCTCTAGCCTCATGTTAACTCAAGCAGTCCCACTTGGTAATTATTTTTTTAAAAATATTTGTGTGGTAATATATAAGTTTTTTGGCTATATATCACATTACCTGAAGTTGAATTCAGTATATCGGCGAAACATGTTGTATGAAAAATTAGTGAGTAAATGTTCATGAACTAATTATTATTACTGTTATAAGGAAATGCGTTGTTATAACCTGAACAGTAGGGCCTATTCAAAATATATATTACCAATTACAAAAATTTGTTAAATATGTTTGTTTTAAAACTGAAAGATAAGCATCGTTTTAATATTTCTAAATTGTTATATCAGCAACAAACAAGTAGAATATTGCAAAGAAATTCTACAATAAAAGTCTTTTTGTTTTAAGATCCTTTGTTACATTGCTATTGAATATGGAAAATTAATTTAAAACCAAACACATAGGGTCGGACGATATATGCAAATGGGTTTTGTGAAATAAGGGCTGACCGTTTGGAATTTACACAGAGCAGGAAGAGCGATTCATTCTAATAAGGGTAAGAACATATGAGTCTTGCATCCAGGATTTTATTTTATTTAAAATATAGTGTTGTTAAGGTGTGATCCACGTTAATAGAAACAATTATATGAATTATTTGTGACAGAGGTTTTGAGTTGTGAGTATTGTATGCCTTAAATTTTAATTATTTGATGTTTGATGAAAAATGAGCCTACAATTTTAGGGATGAAGTTTTTTAAATTATCTATGTTTGTGTGATTTTTGTGCAGTTGTAGCAAAAAAGTCTCCTAAAACTTGTGAAATTAAGACATATGTCTATTTACAACAAGGTCTAAGGATATATTTTCTTTTCCGTTTCAAATGTTTTTTTTTCTAGTTCTTAAAGGCGAAAAATCTTTCGGTCATTATCGCCTTATGTAATATGAAGATCTCTAATCCTTGAGTTCTCAATAACACCATGGTCTGAAAAGAACAAGAGTTGTTCAAGCGAGATCTGAAAGGAGAGTTGAAAGAGAGGGATCTTATACAATATTGGACGACAAAAGTGTAAATACAGATAGGGACCCTTGGTATTGTCATACACGTAGCTACTATAACAAGTCAGGGTTTTTACTTCTTTAAATGGTAGACATACAAAACAGTTACTTTCTGTTTTTAAGCTGTCTACGTAAGAGCTATTACTAGAAATAAAGTGTTTTTACGTATTAATATAAAGTTGTGAACAAGAAACAACGATAAGTTTTACTAAAATAGAATTTAAAATAATTGAAATAATTACAATTGTTTTCTCATGGGAAGTTTTAATCTCACCAAGAAATAAAAACTGTTCCTCATTTGCTTAGATGAAATTTGTGGTGTTTTAATTTTTATGAATTAAAAATTTATTGACTTTTACAGAACTACGAAATATGAAATTAATTATTATTTACATACACTTTTCTTTTTTTACCTTTCCTTTCATTTTTCCCCCCTTTCTTTTTTCTTTTTTTGTTGTTAATGTAACGAGTAATATATATATATATATGTAAATGAATTAAAGTAAAATATAAATATGAACGCTTCCGATACATTAGGCTACCAGCCACCTTGGCCGAACAGTGGTGGGAGTGAACGTGAACGTTTAAAATTAATTCCGTTGGTATTGTATGGTTTATATAAATCGATGTGTATAGCATAACATTTAATATACGATAAATTACAATTACAATGAATTAACAAGTCACCATTAAACATTAAAATTATAATATTATTCCATAAGCTGTTGTGTTCAAGTGTACAGTACCTGGTGTATGATTTACCGTTTATTCTTCGTCTATGAATATTGCTGATTTGCACTTTATCCGTAGGGGCAGTATATGTATTCAGTTTTTTAGAATTATTATTTGAATTTTACCGTGTACAGAACCACTAAAAAATATATTCATATTATGGTAACCATAGAGTTGTTTTAGTTTAAAACTGAGAGAGCAAAGTGTCAGTAGTTATTCACGTTACCATATGCTGCAGTTAACATTTATTTATTCATAATACGTCTTCTATTGGTTACTGTACGAGGAGTTAGCTATCTGGCTTGGGAGATGTGTAAATTTGTTTCAATAAAATGAAGCGTAGGTTTATTTATTTACTTTATATTAGATTAATTACTGTACGCAATGAGTCCTTCTGTTTAGATATTAAAGAGCACTCACCCCTATTCAAAGCTACTTGTAGCTCTCCAATCCTTGCTAGGTCCAAGATATCCATGGTTTGAAGATTTTTATATGTCAATTCCATAATTCGTAACATCTTTTACTTAATCCAACTATAACCAGAAAACTAATTGAATATCTCATTTTTCTCATACGTATCGTGATGGGTCAACATTCTTATTTATTATGATGAGATGTCTGTTAACCTAACAGTATGACCTGACCATCCTAAGGTCTTGTCTCTCAACTAGGTCTACAATAGCCTTGCACTTTACCTACCTTTGCGATCTTTAAAAGTACGTGTTACAAGTCATCTTCTGACATGGAAGTATCGGTGCTTTTCTTTACTAATCAAGAACATAAATTTTTCCAATTCATCTATTTTCTCAGTTGATTCTATACCAGAGTGGTTCGGAGTTCAAACTATAGGTTTTTCCTGTCTGCTGTGACGATCCTTTCAATGCTGTATAGCCCTCAGGGGCTCGCCTTTAGTAGGTACGGCGTGGCAATATTGAGGGAACCTATCTGATTCTATACATATTTAATGTCTTCTTAGAAGATCCACCTATTTCATCTTTCCTGCCATTTCACGCTTAACCAACTCCTGTTATTTTCTGAACAATGACGATATTAGACAATTTGAGATTATTAGTTTTTTATATTAACTTGTTCTTTTATAAGGTGATGATGACCGAGATAAGTTTCGCCTTTAAACAACTAGAACAAAATTTAAACTGAAAATAAAAGATATCATTTGCCGTATTTGTAAATAACATTACGTCTAAATTTCATAAGGGTTGGAAGGCACGTAAGTACTGGTTAGATGCGTAACAATCACGTAAACATTCAGAGTTTATAAAAGATATCGTATCTGAAATTCATATTTCAGAAACCATCAACGATTAAATATTTAAATCATTCAATACTTACAACTCAAAACATCTGTCATAAATACTTCAGCGGCCCTAACTGGATTTAGATATGTAAAGTCTTGTGTTAGATACTTCTTTTTCATCTTTCTTATCAGGTCTCTCTGGACCAACTCTTGTTCTTTTCCGATTCTCACGCTAATTCCATTCTTTCTATTTTGAAGGCGATAGTGACAGAGAGGTTTTTCACCTTCAAAGAACATGAATAAGAATCGAGACTATTTGTGAAAGTAGTCTTAATAAAGACACTGAAAAATGTAAAATTTAAAAACAAAACATCATTCATAATTTAAATTTTTAATAATTTTGTTTTCCCATTTTAGTTTGTTTTTAATTTAATAAAAAATACGTGTTACACGAGAAGCGATTAGAGGTTATGTTTGAACATGAAACATTACGGAAACAATATTATCAAAAAAAAAAAAAAACGAAGGAATACAAGAGACGTCAAAACCAAGTCATGTGTGGCAGTTAGGTTTAAATATGCAAATCGGTAGGATCGTCATGGCTGAGCTATAAATGGCTGGGCAAGATGAACATGTGATGAACGTATATAGCCATACAGTATTATTTATTAGGAATGTTTTCCTGTAACGGCCCACTTCTATATGAATAAATACAGAGTGTTTTTTAAACGTAACACACGAACAAACATTAATTTTTACAGATTTTTATAATAATATGAGATTATGAGGTTTCCAGATTTAGAACTATTTATTTTACATCGGCTGATACAATTTTATGTCAATAATTATTTTATTTCAGAATGAGATTCGGAAAAATAGTTTTGAACAAATGAAAAAGATTATTAAACACTATTTCATTTTTTAAACTAGTTTAACTTAAATAGTCTCGATAACATTAAACGGGGAAAAATAAAATTGTATAACATTTCTTATAAATATAATATGTGATAAAATAATTAAATAAGTTCAGAGAAAGAACTGAAATTGTCCACCATTTTATCCGCTCTCCCTGTTCATTCACCTAGAAACTCTTTGAAGAAAGTCTCATTTGCATTCCTGTTGTTAATTGAATTTTATTTACTCTCAGCACTTATATAGTGTGGATATTATTTTTGTATTCAAGCCCCTTTAAATAGCTCCAGAGAATGAAATATAATTCCGATATATCAGCTCATAAGTCTATCACTAAAAACATTCTTTAACCGTGTAAATGTTGTTCTCTCTGTAATGACATGGAATTTTATCTTGTTGGAACCACGAGGATTGCTTTCATCATATAAAGATGTAATGACAATTTTCAGTAAACATATGCTACCGTTATGTTGGGAATCTGTGTAGTTAACTTGAATAGAGAGCACGGCTTACTTCGAGTGAGGTTTAGGCAAGTAGATTGTCAAAAGGATACAGAAATTTGAGTCCGGTTGATAATGTCACGTTTTTCAGTGTGTTATGTAGGCTACTCACATGTCTTTCTTAGTCTTAATGTTATAAAGTTACCATAGGTAACGTAGTGCACATATAAAATATTTTTTTGTAGAAAAAGTTTCTTTTAATTCATTTCTACAAGTGTAATTCATTACAATTGATCCACGTTAAGCAATTTTTTTTTTTAATGGCCTATTACCTGATTAATGGTGCATTGTACTACATTTTGATTAAATAACACAAGGATTGCTATGGAAGACGTGAAATAACGAAATATTGTATATTCTTTCTTTATGTCTAATAAGTATTCTTTCTTTTTGAAAACCATTTAAATGAATTTATAACACTTGATGAGTTTTACAGTTGATGTAAAAATTCACTAATAATCTGTCAGTAGATACAAAATAATGAAATTTTATTTGGGATGCAAACCTCTTAATTTGAATTAATGAAAATAAATTTAAATTGTAGTACATTTACGCAAAAAAACCTCCTGGCGTAGTTTTAACCTCCTTAACTAAGAAACTAAACTAAAATTGTATACGCATTATTCATAAAACAATAATACAGAAAACCAAAAGTTTAACTTTGGAACCTCATAATAAACTTAGTAATAAAAGTCAAGGTACAACAAAACAAGGAGCACCACATATCCATTAAAATATATGGGGTTACCTTTGAGGTTTGGGATGTTCAAACAGGTAAAATGATAATAAAGATAAAAATATTATTATGATTACTATTTACAAATTTACTGTAATTTTTATATGTTCCCTATTTATAACCTAACTTAATTAAAATTAAAAAAATTATTATTATGTATAATAATTACGCCAGTTTTCCACACCTTACAGATTCCTTAAAAGAATTTTAGTTTCTTCATTCAGTAAGTAAACACTGATATATCAATGTCTACTCAAAAGGGAATTTATTCCAAAGTTTAGGGGATGAATATTTTTTTTTAATATTCCGATAAGGTATTTGAATTTCATGTCTATCGATATTCCGCAGTCGTGATGTATATACATTTATATTTCATCTATGTTACCACTCTTACAAAATACACAAATTCTTAAAACTCAAATAGATAAATAGTTGACTCAACAGTAATATGTTTATCCTCACTAACAACGGAAGGATGGTCCAAGCCTGTCTAATTATTTAGACCAATTATTATTGGTCTAAGCCTGTCCTAATAGAATAGCTCTAAGTATTTTCTTTTGAGCGACCATTAATGGCAGTAATATTGTCAAGTAAGATCTTCCACAGCATGATATTCCATACCGCAATCTTGAGTTAACAAATTATAGTACAAGTCTGTAAAATAGTTTTTCATCTCGGTTTGTTTAAACAAATGAACACTCTTTACATAAAATGAGCTCGAAATAAGTTCAACTTGGAGCAATTCATATTCAGGAGTGTTGAAAGATCGGGTTGTTATAATTTTGACAATATAAATTCGGTAGACGCACTTTCTTGTCGTGTTTATTTATCGATTTACATACTCTACTATATTATTCAATTCTCAGCAGCTCATTGTCAATTCTATACGAGTTCTTGTTACACAAATTCACATTTGCATGTATCGTCCAAGCCAATCTTGTGCACGCTCTGTTCCCAAATTAAATTTCCATATTCAATATCAACAGAAGAAACTAACTTAAACAAAAAGTAATATTTGATGTCAAAAGAAAGTGGAATATATATAGTTAATGATTCAACACTCATCTTACATCTTGCGAATTTGGTGAAATTAGTTCACACCTATCATCCTTTTTGTTAGCTACAAATAAGGAAGTTAGATATATAGCTAAGTTATATAATAAGGAAGTTAGTTGTATAGAAGGTGTCCCAGAAAAATGTGCAGAGACATTTATTGATTATATATACACGGTTTATTAAAACTAATGTCTAAATTTAGAATCGTACTAACTTATAGTGAGTATCGTTGTGGTAATTGAAGTAACTTTAGCTTAATATACACGTTTTTTTTCATTTGGTCTTGGGTTAGATCCCTTTCATTTATCTTTTTTACCTTGTTTTAGTTGATCAACTCTTATTTTCTTATAACCCTGACGCTGATGGAGTAATACGAGGCTAGAGGTTTATATTCTTTTCAATCTTTTTATTTATAAGACTATGATTATCGATTGTTTTTGCCTTTAAACAACAAAGAGAAAAATATTTAATCTAACTCAATGAATGCAAGTTTAGAATCTTTCACAGATGTTCTAACTGACGAGGTGTCTCGTTCAAGCATGCGGGTAGATAGAATTACAAACATAAAGGGTACTTTTCTCTACTATTTGAGTCCATTTTCTTTCAATTATTACATTTGACTCATTAACTGTTGCAGACTTTGAGCTAGAAATCTTATATTTGATGTCTCCTTATCAAAATAAATCCAGTATTGTAAGGTTTAATGTACTTAGTGCAATTAATTGTAAGACATTTGTTAGTGCAATCTTGTAAATTCACGGCATATTAAGTTGGATACCAATCGGAAAGTTCTATCATTTTACATTCAATATATAGGCTAATACAGGAATCAAATGTTTCCAATATAAGCTCTTCTAGATTTAATGGCTGCTCGATTATGGAGTGTGCTACAAATTTTTATCTGATGTGACACGTTTTTAAATCTGTCTGGACTCCTTACTTTAGTTACAAGTCCCACTTCCAGGAGCAATTTACGATAAATTTCCTTTTTTCAAAGCTTAGTCCTGTTTCGAAATGTTAGTCTTTTGAAATAAAGTTGCATTATGAAAAACGAACCTTACTACTTACACCAAACTTTCCTTGGAATTAGAAACAGTTTACGTATTTTAATTCCATTCTTTTTTGACTTCTTTCTGTTTATTAACATTGTGATTATTTAGTTAATATTGTCAACTTTAAATAGAACGATGAAATATCTTATATCATGACGAAAACAAAAAATTAATAGTCATTTCATGTGATTTGATTATACGCTATAACATACATATTTTCTGAGCTGCATTAGTCTAAATCGCATGAATTTAATTTAATTGACAAATTACTTTAATGTATCGTCATAGGTTTACTCAAATCAGCAAAAAAAAAAAAAACACCATTATATTTGAAATTATCAAGAAAAAATCTTTTTACGAACAATGTGTATATTAAATTATTTTTATAACTGAGGAGCTTAGACCAAGAACGTTCACGCGAGAGTATATCTTTCTTGAGAAATCCAGTCGTTAACATATTTTTTTACCCTGTGTATATTAGTAGACAAGTTATGTTTTGGGTATGTTTGTATTTGATTGGTATAATAGTTGTACACATTCATTCAACATTTGGTTTAGTATTAAACCATCCTCCTTCTTGAAACGGAGTAGAAAGTTTCATGTTGAAAACACAATACGAAGTATTTTGACAGACGATTGAACAACATATCGAATGATTAAGTAACCACAGTATAGTATGAAATACGATATGAAGCAGTGTGTTTGATACACAACCAGTGGTTTCATGTGATTCTATGTGCTAAATGAGATGATGCATTGTTGATAGTAATAAATTTACTGTGAAATTATAGCAGTTGTGTTCTTCGTGGAAACTCCCTCATCTGAGAGTCTGATTTGATGATCAAACACGAGAGTAATTTGATTTCATGATTCCGATTAATCTATTAATAGAGTTAAACATTTGAAATTTTATAGAATTGCCATTTCTTCTTTATATTTATTTTATCCAGCTTGTCACTTTAAATGTAGTGACTTTTATAAATATTTAGAATATGAAAAAATAATACAACGTTCAAAAGTTAAAAATATAAATTTAAAATGCATAGTAATAAAAAGCAGCCATACCTAAATCATTGCCTCAACAATGTGTTTTTCTTATCAGCTGTTATAAATTTATTATTCGTTTAATGAGGTTATGTTTACATCACTTATTAATCAAAGCTCATTACGTATGCATAGTACATGTTTAAATACTTAAGAGTTTTGTTTCAAAATTTTAAAACATTGTGGAATGTACAAACTGTTAAGACTTCTAATTTTGATGATTTATTCACCATTGGATTGGGAAGCGTATAAGTTTTTACGTAACGTAAATATTTAAAGTAGTTACAATTAAAAGTTTGTGTAACGTCTCAATTAAATTACACGGAGACGAAAATTAACTACTTATTTAACTGTATAAAAAAATAACAGTTGATTACCTTAAAAAAAATTAATATTATGCACTACAATTTAAATAATGTTTTGTGTGTTACGTAAGCAAGCATTGTTATCATAAAATTTCTCTCGTTCACACGAATATGAGGTAAAAATAACTATAAAGAAATTTGCATTTGACTATATTATATTGGGTCTTGGTTTCAACAACTTTTTTGCGAATATAATTAACCATCAAAAAAAAAAATCTTTTTCAATACATGTACTTGAATTAACAATAAATAATCTGTGCAGTTCTTTACAAAACCCTTGTCACATACACTCTCTCAATGAAATGTATTATTTATAAATAAAAAGTTTGCGTTGTTGTTATAACACCAAGTTTAAAAAAAGAGATGTTAAGATTCATGTTAACAATTTTATTTCCTCTTTATTTCCCATAATTATATATATATATATATATATATATATATCTTCTTGTATGAATTATATGAAAAATAAAGAAAAGAGTATACATTTTTTTTCACTGTTCATCTCTATTTTGTGCATAGATTCATATATTTTCTTTGTGTTGTAAGTTTAGTAAACAAAGTGTAAGCTAACTAATTATGTATCCTCTTTCATTTACTTCTCCTATAATGTATATGCCATTTGTGTATATATGTATGCATAACCCCTCGACACTGAAATTAACTGTATAAGCGTCTGTCCTAGTTCATTTTCCCAGTGGGAATTCCTTAATTACTTGTATCTAAAACCAGTCTTCCTAACATTAGTAATGGTTATATGAACACCATATCGTTTGTATACATATACAAATCTTGTTAACATAGATCCGATTTTTCCTCAATTTTATTATCAACATATAATTAAGGAAATGTTTCTTTACAACTGGCTTCCTAATAATACCGCTTCGACTTACTCCAGAGCAGGGAATACAATTAATTTCGATTTACAGATAAGCGCGGTGAAAGCAATTTCCTTGTACTTTGAAGCGGAGGGAAAGAAGCTTTCAGTTAATTTCTTGATTTTTAACTCTGGTCACGTTCAACGTTAATGTAATTAATGGTTAAGGATTAACACTGGCGAAAACGATTTATAATAAAAACGGCTGTTAAATCAAATCGTTTGGTGGTTTAGATTGTACGCTATACAGGGTCCATCGTGAAGATATGCAGAGACTTTGGGAGCTCATGCTACATGAAAAATAAAAATAAATACAACCATAGATTAGAAAACGTTGTTTCCCGTCTATACCCCAACTTTTTATTCAAATATATATATATATATATATATATATATATATATATATATATATATATATATCGTAGAAAGTTCGTTTAAAATGTATTTTTATTCGAGACTTACATATTTCAAATATTGTGTTTTACTATGACTATACACGATACACATTTTAAACGAACGCCATTTTAAAAATAATGAAAATAAAATTTATGTGATTTGGTGCGCTCATAAAACTTAACCGGTATGGTACACGAGTGTACTAAATTTGACCCAATATACTATCAGTTATAACAACGTTTTGGGATCTATGGTTGTAATATTTTTAAATATTTTACATGCAACATGATCTCCCAAAGTCTCTGTATTTCTTCACGAAGGACCCTGTATAATTTACAAATACAAGACTATGCCTAATTACATATTTATCTTGATTCAACAATGGAAAATCGTCTCCTGAAAAGGCGTCAAACGTCAAATGTTGGAAACTTAAAGCACCTATTACTCCTAAAGGAGTAAGTTTATCAATAACCAAGAATAAAAACTAATACTAAACTTCCTTAATAAATTAAAATTTCGCAGCCATAATGGAAAATGGAGGCCATTTTTCAGAGATTGCAAAACAGAAATTTACGTGATAATAAAAAAATAACATCGGCCCTTGCCTTTTAAGGTTTTTCATCCGTTTACGGTATACAAATAGTGCCCAAAATAAAAGTATTACAGTTTATATATTATTCCCTTTTCCGTACATTTTATACCACTTGACGACATTGAAGAGCTTACGCAAGTTGAACAAACCGTAAAGCTTATATTCCAATTACCATTTTGTTCATTAAAATCTTAGCCGCGTTTTAATGAATTTAATAAATAACTGAAGCGAGTTAAGGGTTGTTACAAACTGACCACATGTGTTACTCTACATCTGTGTAATTAAATACTTCCAGTTGTGGTTTTTGACGTCAAGGCTTCATGCATTGTTGTATGTCCGTACATTCACCGCAGGAGTCAGTGATCGTAAACACTACATTCAGCATGTTTCCATATTTCGTCCAGTGCATCGCAACCCCCACAACTGATAATATGATAAATAAATTCAAACATTGGACATGCTAATTTGGAATAATTATTATACTGTGCTGTTATATATAGTCTCTAAAAAGACCAGTACTTATCTCATAGAGTACTGTGATGAATACACAATGAAAAGATGATAGCAGTGTTATTGAAATATAAATTGTTTTACTGTGGTTTGGGAAATTTTCATTCGTAATATCTATCTGTTAATACATATATTCATCTTCCCTTGCCATGGTTCAACTGACCTCTAAGTACCATTTCAATTATACTGTTTTGGAAACCAAATAAAATCTGATAAATAAAAAATATTACTGCTGCCATTTTGAAACGTTATTCCTTCTTAATTTTAACCAATGCTATTGACAAAATAATGTTCAGTTTCCTAACATAATTGTGTATTTTCAATCAAAATCGTTACACAATAAAATAAAAATAAAATTAGCGTTACTGTTTATAATTTTTGAATGATGAAAATTGAAAGTATTTTCAATTTTGAAATGGTTTTATAACGAGTGTACTAAAATTATACATTTGTTTCATTAGCGATGAAACCCACAAAGCTTCCTTAAAATAAATGTTTAATTTTGTAAAACTACATACGTAAACAACTTTAATGTAATAGCAGATATTTCTTGTTGAAACTCCATATTCAAGGATAAAATAAAGCAAAAGCTTAAAGTTTCAAATATTTTAATAATATAAATGAGCTACAATTGTTACAACTGTTGCCCGATGATGCCGCAAGGCGAAACAATTGTAGCTCATTTATATTACTAAAATATTTGAAACTTTTTAAGCTTTTGCTTTATTTTATCCTTACATACGAAAACAATTGAAAATTCTAAAGTAGAACTTAACAATGCACTACTAAACTACATTGGGCAGTAGTTACTTACTTACCTCTACTTACTTCTAAAATTAAGTAGAGTAATTACTTTCTTCTATTAGCTGTTAAAGAAACTGTATTTATACTACAAACAACATTTTCCCTCAAAAAAACTTCTGGTACAAAATTAAAAAGTATGACTTAATTCCAAATATAGATATTCAAAGTTTATATATTTGTGTTCTAAAAATTAAAAAAAAAAAACTAATGCCAGGGCTGAGACACAAAGTATAGAAAAAGGTAACAACATTTTGAGTCTACGATCATTGAGTCCTGCGGTGAGTGAACAATGCAAATTTTCTGGAACCTTGTTGTTAAAAACCACAACTGGAAGAATTTAATTACACATATGTGGTCAGTTTCAGCACTCTCTACTTGTTCAAGTTATTTATTAAATTCATTAAAATACGACTAAGATTTCACTGGGGAAATGCTAATTCCAAAATACGTTTTACGGTTTGTTAACCTCAAGTGTCCTCTTGCACGTAGTTAAGTTAGACGGAAATGCATTAATCCGTGAGGGAGTATTTTTAAATAAATTGTGAAGCTATGTTGCACTAATTTTATTACACAATAAATCAACTACCTTAAATGGTTTTTAATGAGCATTCATTTATCTGATATTTTAGGGAATACTACTTCCCAGGATCGATGAGATCCTTGTTGTTTTATTCAAAAACCCCTGTGAACTTGTTTACTCCTTCCAAGGCATGTGTGTTTCTGTAGACAAAACACTCGTTCTGAATTCTTCTCTACTCGTTGGTCAGTTGTAAGGTTTATTTGACGAGGTTGTAAGTAGCAAATAGAGATACCGAAATGCGGTTTCGTCAGAAATTAACTCCTGCTCTATTTTAATAGAAATATCAAAACTACATGGTTCTTAATATCTTCATATTTTTTAAATGATTTCCATTAAAAATAGTTTTCTTTTCAGGAAAACTGAGACTAATTCAATTATAAAATTTAAAGGATGTACAGTCTCATGAGCTCAGAACTGTTAGAAGCCCATGGTTGCACTTCAACTCCGAATTATAATTGTAGTTTTGAAAACACTTAAATGAAAAAAGTCAACATTTTTGTATTTCATACATGGATAAAAATCGGAAATTAAAATATAACGGTTTATATCTCATTCCTATAAATATGTTATTTCCAATCTTGTTTGCAACATAGACAACTGCTTTGCATTGACTTTTTGATGTAAATTATAACGGCGTCAGATATCTTAAATTATACTACTGTCTTGTTTTTATAACAAATAATTACAGATAAAAAGACGAATGAACTTTATATAAAGAGAAGTAAGAGATATTCTGACGGATGCGGAGGAGATTGGAGGAGGAAAGGGGAGGCACCGGAAACGAGAAGTACTTCAGAATCAATTTCCGACACTGATTACCTCTAATTGGTATCTTCAAGTCCTACCGCAGTTCGTCTGCATGTGAGACTGTCTGACTCCCTTTTTAATCACTGCAAAACAATTGACTTCGTCAAAATAAAAGAGACGAATAGCTTTCCCTATAGTCGTCTATTTCAGGCTATTTTTTATATTTCCATAGAATACCCGAATTAAGCTAATAAGCTAGCTAATTTAAGGTCATTAGCCTAAGGAAAAATGTAAAATAAATGCTCAAATTCCAGTAAATTTTACTAACATATTTACACCTGGATTTTAAAATTAAGGTTGTAACTTTAGGATCGAAATTAGAATATTAAAGGCCTATTTCATCATAGAGTGTTGGGGTTAAAGACAGAATAGTAATAGGCTATTCATATTAATTTGTGATGAATAATATTTAAAAAAATGAAAGGTATATAAACATATATATTTTTATTTTCCATGAGGCTACCTCTGTGAAATTATATACAAAATTTAGAATAAATGTTCAGAATTTCAATCCAGCTCCAACAGGGGCTCACTATAGTGAGTACGGGTAATGTATAAGTATTTTTCCTTAATGTGCACCTTTATCCTTGTAGTCTTGGGTTAGATCCCTCACTTCTTCTTTCCTATCAGGTCTCTCTTGACCAACTCATATTTTATGCCGACCTTGACGCTATTAGAATATTCCAGGGATAGTAGTTCTTTATTTTTTATGTACATTTTTCTCTTTTTTACGAGGAGATGAGGATCAAACAGTTTTTCGCCTTTAAATAACAAGAAACAAATATATAGTAAGTACTTTAATAATAACATTTTTTTTTAATATATGTAGAAATAAAGAAACGAGAGTGCCCAATTCATCGTTATTAGTGTCCCTAATTATTTCACTTTTTCAAAATGAAACAGCATTTTGGATATCATTTAAATAAAGTCTCACTGTGACGTAATATTTCCAGGGGTATTTATTAGATTATATTTTACAATAAAATTTTATTCTGTGTCAGAAAAAAGAGATGGGTTTCATTTTTCAAGCTTAATTTGTTTTTTGTTTTTTTTAAGAATTAATGGTTGTGAAATTTACGCGGAACTTTAGACTCAGGTGTTTTGCTTGCACCCTTCATGCAACCTTATCTCATATAATTAGCAAGTAAGGAAAATGTCATGATCACGTTGTTAGGGAGTCTTGGAAATTTATTACCCCTAATAATATGTTTAGAATACCAGTCTTTCTGTCAGCTTGTATGTTACCCATTATAAAAATAATAGTTTGTTCAATTAAAACATTTTAGTTATTGTGTTTTGTTAGTTTAGTGGAATGATTAGATTTTAATCCAAGTCGTATAAAAATAGAGGAGAAAACATGACGAGGTTAAAAATAAAGTTATGCTTTTCTAAAGCACGGGAGGTCGAAAGTACTCATAATGTTGTAGTTTTTTATTACATAGTGTTTAATTATGGTAAAATTGCGTAGATGAAATAGGTGTAAGGCGATAAATAAATGTGTACGCCAGGGAACCAAGAGACCAACTTAATAATCGTTGCCTGAACCTTCGTTCTGTAATAAAATAATAACTCCTAAGATTTAATTATACGCTGCAAAATTTGTTTTACTTAACTCGCAACACTTTTACGATGGGATATTAGAGTGTGAAGAAACATCTATTGTGGTATAAGAGCGAAGTTTGAATAATCTTATGTTTTTTTTTGTATGAATAAGGATAATAAACAAATAATTATAATTCATTAATACAAGAATATATATTTAGCTGATTATAAGTTAACCTTGTTAAGAATGTTATGGGAGCAAGCTATGTAATGAGATCAGTTAATTTTTGGTGGGCATCAATGATTGTCTTCATATAGACAACTTGTGAGTAGGCTATATATTTCTTTGTTATAACACTACTGTTTGATGAGTATTGGGTAAATGCAATATGCTAACTTTTTTTTTTTCAAAGTTGTGGATTAACGAATCATTATCAACAAACATTATCGATCTTTCTCTTGAAATGTCTTTGCGTCTTTTCCCCATAAATTGAATATAAAAATTCATAAATCGTTTAAAAATTCAAAATAATCTGTTTCTAATAAATTTAGAGAAATATAAAGTTTAACACGTAACGCGTTACCACAGCAAAGACACTATAGTGAAAACAACAACTGGCTGACTAACTTATTAAAATGAAAAACATAAATAACTAACTACAACTTAATATTTTATGCATTTCATGTAAACAAGCAATTTCTTCTATCAAAGCAATATTGAACTAATAACGCATAGATTTTATCCTATTCATAGAATACCGCTATCCTGTAAAAATAATCGAAAAGATATTCGGTGATTTGCACGGGCCCTGACACATTTAAATATTTAAAAAAATATCGTTTAAAATTTGTTAGGAGAAAATAGATTACTAATTATAATTTAAAATGTTATACAAGCAATATAACAAAGTTTAACTCTGGTTAAACTTGATATTAAAATAAATGCGAGGATATGTTTACATTGTTGCTCAAAATGATTACACAGAATTTCTCCTCTTTGCCAGCTAGATGTATTGAAAACTTGTCAAATTATCTTGATCAAATAATACGGTGACAATTAAAGTGGGCTTACCGTATTAACTATACAGTCTCATTCAAGATATAAAAATATAGTCAAGAGATCGTGACGTTCATTGTGACTGCAAATTGTATTCGTAATAATAAAGACACACATTAGGTTAAGATAACATACTATAACTGGAATAATAAAGTGTGTTTTGTAAGTAAGTAATATCTCTGTAATACTATACAGATCATGTCACACAACGTTCTCTCTTTCGTAGAAACATACAAAAGAGTTGTAAAAATAATTCTCAAGTAAATTCGATGATTTATCAACATTAGAATTGGACATGATATTTGTTAAAAAATTTAAAAAATAACATTTCAAATACACTGGCATAAAATATTACAATTAATACCTAAAGAATTACAAAGCCCAACAAAGATTATTTTGATATTTTAAAATCTATTTTATGTTTTCCCATGTTGATGGAATGAACTATTTTCTTGCATTTTTTCATATCAACAGGCATGTGTTCTTCTGCTATTGAATATATAATGCATTTATTGTTGCTTTATTCTTTATATAATGTGAAAACACAGTTTTTAATTTTCTACCAGATTTATTATTATGCATGTACTTAGTTTTACATCTGAAATTCACTTGAATATATTGCACTACTATTACATCGGTTTTTATTCCTGAATATTATTTCTAGATATTATATGTAATGTATATTTTTATTCATACCGACTAAGGCATGATGACCGAAATGTTTTTTTTTTCTTTTTTCAAAAAAGCAAGTAAATGTTTTACTACCTAGGGAATTTTGTAGTTTTCTTTACCTGTAAAAGTTTTGGAAATCTATTTACCATTTATTATTTTTTTTTATACATTATTGATTAAATATCATTTAAATGTTTTGAAGACAATCATCTTTCAATACACGACAAGCAGAAATAATGTAATGAAGACTGATAACTAAATACTAACAGATTATAAAACAACCACCTATTCCTAAATTTATATACGGTTTCGTTTGGATGAAATCAAGTAAATTTTTATTTTAGATCAGTTTGTGTTATAAACTTTATACTTGTTCTCTTTAGCTACCGTCAGCTTAGAACTTCTCCGTAGGGTTTATCAGCTTTACATAATCCTGCATCACTCCCAACTAGTTTTGTAAAAACCCTATCATTTGTTTCGTTAAAAAAACCTGTCATGAAAGATAACACGTTAAAAAGAATAATGGTTGTTATTCTATACCTGCGTCCATCTTAACTAATTGTGATTAAGCAATTGAATATCATGATCAATATAGTTTAAACTTCTAAAAAAATATCGTATTTTAAAAACCTAATTAATTTGTTTTTGTATGAGGGAGCATGTTCCATTCGTGGTGGTTTTTATGTTCCATTCGTGGTGGAACGGATGAAGAAAATATAATAAAAAAGGTAAAGCCTTTAATCAGCTGATGTCTTCACAGTTGAGCCGTTTCTGTTCAAGACAAATGTTTAGTCTGTCCTCATGTACGAGTTTACGATATAAAAGACTCAATCCTTCGCAAATAAATGTCGGAGATGTATTTTGGGGATAACAAGGTCACTATTTCAAATCAATAGCCTGTGAGGGGTACCAAATAAAGCCTTTTGAAATTAAAAATAAAATTGGGGAAATGAAAATGGATATGCTATAAGTTTAGTCAAAAATGAGTATACAATTACAAAATGATGGTAATAAAAGAGAATCTTCAATTACAAAAAGGAGGATAAGATCTGGAGATACACTGTGCGGAGTACCGGAAGATGTGTATGGCTGGAAGGATATGTTGACAGGTGAAGATTGTGGCTTCAAAATGAATCAAATGACGGGTACTTGTGAAATGATGATGTGTTCGTACGATAGTATTTTTGAGTTGACGTAGTGATTAAGAGCTGCAAAAATCTCCCAACCGCGTATCCTTCGTCAGTACAGGTCTAAATGTCTTGTGGGCATTCCTCAATATCTAATTTCGGTCATTCAACTTCTTATTAATGAACTCCATCTAGATACCCTATTCGCCAACCAATAAATAGGTTTCCTGCGTTGTTCTTACATAACGTGCTCTTTATTTACTCCACCTGGCACAATTAATTGTCTAAACAAAACTGCAATATTACTGTTATGAGAACGATTCATGCTATAATTTGATTCATAGTATAACGAAGCAATGCATAATATCTCCAACTATGCAGAAATTCTATACAAATTAATGGAAGCGCAATTCATTTATAGTATCTTTTGATACTATATCAGTAATTTCGTCACATTAATTGAAGAGATAATTTAGTTTCATTTTAAAGAATCTCTTTACTTTTCAATCACATAGTGAATAAAATAGGAACATTCCTCTGTATAGAACAAGTATTTAAAATTTTGCAGGTTGCATGGAAAGACAGTGAGTTGTGATGAATATAAAATGCATGATACTGTCCAGTCATGGGAAATCCTGTCTTCACTCTTCCATAATTAATTAATATACTGTAATGGGGATAAAACTATTGATAGAAATTATCTATAAAGTACAATGCACTACTTTATTTATTTTCATTTAGAAAAGTTGTTATTTTCTTCCCAAGTTAGATCAAAAGTTATAAAAAACCTTGGACTAGAAAAATATCACAATGCTATATTACTGTATGGCAACGGTTTTGCTACCTAGTGATGTTGCGTGTAATGTTTTCTGCTTACACTAAATGCAGAAACTTCGTCCTCAAAATCGAATCTACAAATAAATGTTATAGAAAAACACAGTTTGACATTTTGTTACCTTTTAAAAATAGCTTGTTTCTTTTTCTGATGCTTTCAAGTTTTATCAAATTTTTTTATCTTAAGTTTGTCTAAAAAATGAAAATGAATTTAATTTCGTTTATTTTTTTCCAGATAACTTGAGACCAACATTGTAAAAGCTAATAGTTTTAACCTTTATAAAATAGTTTTTAAAATTTCGTAAACATAACATTTTTTTTTACTAGGCTGTAGTTTTTGTAGTTTTTTCTTCATGGAATACGAATTGTGTGATCAACCGACTTGACAGCTCCACAAAAAAAAATTAACTCGAAACCGAAAATACAAGTAGAATAATTTAATATATTTTCTAATTTTTGAGTTTTTGTTTATTTTTGTTGTTGAACTTATGTCAATAAAATTAATTCCAAGATTTTAGAGTAATTTTTCATTTTTTTTTTCAGTTTTAAATGCAATATCAAACTGTAACCATTCATTGCTGATTATTCTGCTTAAATCTAACAAACACAATTCCTCTGTCTCTTAGAGATAGGTTAGGTAACCCTCAATGATTCACTTTCACTTTCTTCCCTTAATAACACCTAGTTCATTTATTAAATATTACCAGAGTGACGGTGATTAGTTGGATGTGTTTATTTTTTTCCCCTTCACAACTTGGAGACTTATCTCATAATAAGAACAAAAAGCTACATAATATATGTAAGGGATAGCCTATCTAATGCCGTAGATGTGTAGTTTACTACCATCTATCTGAGGCGTTTAGTTAGGTATGTCTTGTAGCTTCCAATTTAAAATTGCTCAACGAATATAAAAAAAACTTATTTGACCAATTTAATAATATTTCGATTTCCTTATTATTATATTGTCTCTCAATACCTTACTGATTTATTACTAATTTTCCTTCAAATTTAAATTTCCTTATGAATTTTAAATATTTCTTATCTATCAAGTTAAACATTTACAGAAAAAAATATTTTTTTTTTTCAAATCTATTTAAACTCATTTTATATCGGTTTAAATGATTATCCTTTGTTAATTGTCATTTGTCTAATGGTACTAAATTATTTAAAAAAATCAACATTAAACATAAATTAATTATAATTTAAAAATAATCTACGTTATTTAATTACAATTTAAACGTAGATACGTATATTCTGTCAAAGTATAGACTTAATTGTTAAGTAATTAGTCTTGTATATTCATAAAATGAAGTCTCATTATAGTCAGTATAATCGTACCTAGAACCCAGTCATTGCTAAATACACATAAAGGAATTTAATTAAATATATAGCGACAACCCTTAGAGCCGTCAGTAAGGACGATATATTAAACCTACTGTTCTGCATCGAAGCTTTTCCCTTAGTTGGGTATTTATAAGGTGTTCTTACACTTCACGACCTTTTACTCGTGATTAATAACAACTTGACTACTGCCGCTGGTATCTATTTCGGATGTTATATATTAATTTATGAAATTGAAAGAATAATCACTAAACGAAAGAAATATACACGGAAATGCATTATGTGAAACATGATGACGTTTCAATGACTAAGTTGTCATCTTCAGTTGTTACATATTCACAAACTTTGTCTAACTATAAGACAATACGGATATCAACTGAACAGAATGTCCGTCACATGTGGCGTCCTCTTGTTACAAATAAAGTTTTTGTCGTATGGATTATTGCGTCTTTTTTGATTTGGTGTTTGAATTTTTGCTAATTTTAAGTGAATAATATTTGTAAAGTTATATAAAAATCTATATGTTTTCAGTTTTATTTTTACATATTCCAATACAAGGAAAATCTATTTCAATTTCATTAGCGTTTTCAATAGTTCGAAGAGTTCATTTAAACTGTTTTCGAATGAGATCTGTCTATATGATTGTGACATTTTGTTATCAAGAATCGGTAAACTGATTGATTCAGCACTTTGAGGTTTAAACTAAAAATGGATTATTAGGTTAAGGATCAAATCTATTTATTGTTGGGAATGAAAATGGTGATGGTGGAGATTACTCTAATGTCTGAGGAATTCAGAATTTATATTTTTTTTTTGCAATTTAGAGTGTTGTAGATATCATATTTTATATTGTAGTCAAGAGTAGATTTTATTAAAATTATTATGAGTTTGGGGTTATATTTCAGACTAGCTACAAATATACGAATATTTATTATTTTGGTCCAAATTGGATGGAACTAATAATAGTTATCTATTCGATTTAGATATCAGTGTCTTGGTACATGATCTCGTGTACTTAGAAACTCAAATAAAAACTTAGTAACTTTTTGTTAATGATTGATTTTAATGAAAACATAATTATAGTTCTGGAAGTAGTTAGTTCAAAATTGCCATTTGGTATGTATCAGGGGTCTGTATTTTAAAAAGAAAAAAAACCACTCCTTTTATTAATCGATCTTTTTATTTGTACATAGGAAGAACTTAGAAGCACTTACAGAGAGTTGGTAAAGTATATGTATTACAAAGTTGTAGTATCTTGACAGTAGGGTTTGTGTGCGTGACATCTGAGGATCATCACTTAGGTATTGAAACGTTGTCAAGTATTTTATTCTACAAATGTAGTTTTACTTATAAAATTAAAAACAAACAAAAAAATATTTCATTTGGTGACATAGGTTTCTACATGTGTTGTTCATTAAAGTGAATATACCGTTAATTTGTATATAATTTCAAGTTTAACACAGGTATGGAGCGAGGTAGTTTGATTTTTCCTTATAGTTTAAAGGGAAAAAACCTTTCGTCATCACCGACGCTTATTGAAGGTGCAAGAGAGAATGAAATAGACCACTTGTCGTATTAATACTCTAATAACGTTAGAATCCGTTAAAAAACAAGCATAAGTAGAACCGATAGGGAGATGCTTATCTATAACCCACTGCTTAGTTTCAAGAAAATTTACAAGATCCATTTATTTTTTTTAATGGACAAAAACACCTCAGATTCCAAAAATGATTTGGAATCAATTTTTTAATTTTTAAATTAGTTTTTTTTAAAAATATCGTGTGCATTTATTTTAAATTGTATAAATGAATACACTTTTTACAGGTTTTTCAGTTGACAAAACGTGATGGATTTAAACTAACTGATACACTATTTTCTTAAATTTCTCAAACAATTACTGTGGAAAAATTACATTCAATAAATACATTTATTTCCACAACAATGGAACTATTTATTATGATAACATTAAATTTAAATATTTTAAATAGTAATACCACCATTGAATATACAATTCCACGTGTAAACTTCGGACGGGTTTTCAATTTATTTACGCCTCCAATATGATTTTTATTTTTGTGAGAAACGTGTAATATTTTCTCCGATCCGTCTCAATTTACATTTCGGTTGGCAGAACTGTAAAATATTCCATCATTCTCTCCCTCTACTCTCCCTGCGAAAGTTTTGTTTTTGTTGACGAGAGATTCAACCCGTCAAGTTTGATGTAGAAACTGATATTCAAAATTCATTGTGCTGTTCGTATTATTCATATTTTTAAATCCTGTTAGTATTTTTTTTTTTCGTTTGTCTATAGACCAGGTAACGATTACTTGTCTGTAGGGCTTTAAGGATAACAGAAGTAAAGTAATCAATACAGGTTTTTTTGCAATCCTACTACTTTATTATCGGTACAAATGAAAAAAACAAAACAAATAAGATATAATTTCTTCAAAAATATCCAAATTATAATTTGTACAAATATTATATTGGATATAATTTTTAATGATATTTACATAGAACAGAAAAGAATACACTAATTAAGCTTTAGTAGTAGAAAACAACTAATCGTTTTGATTTTATACAAATTATAAATTGGCAATACCTTTTCATATGTATGTCTAAAATAAAATGGATGATAAGTAGATATTTCATCTAGAGGATTCAAAAGCGATTATCTAAGCACCCTACAAGCAGTTTTTTTGCGTGTCCGCTCCTGATGTATGACAGACCTTGAACGATGTCGGATTCGTTTTGTTTTTACCAATTTACGCACTAACTGTAAATTTCTTTTAAGTTATACTCAGCACAAAGGTTTTGGTTTGGAAAATGTTCATATTTTAAAAATATATATATATTTATTGAAATCACTGGAACCTATTTTGAAATATCCGAAGTTATAAATTGTATATATATATATATATATATATATATATATATATATATATATATATATATATATATATATATATATACATACATGAAGTTATATCACCTGTATTTAGGAGAGATGGGATATCTCACGTTCTTTTTTGTGAGATATATTCTAGCAAAGTGAGTTCGATTTACGATTTCGTATAATGCAAGTTTGTGCTCGTTAATCAATATGGCTCTTCTTATAAAATCAGCAACTTCTACGTGAAAATCCCGAACTTCACATAATATAAAGAAAGATACATATTTAGGCTCAATATGAATTTTTTAAATATTTTTTTATTTAAATTATCTCACCGTAAATAACAGATCTATACTAAAATATCTGATAGCTTGTTCTTATATTTAATAACATGTTTGACATTATCAATAACTAAACATAAAATATAAGTTTTCAATAAATCCATTGGTCCTCATAAAGTATGCTGTATTGTACATACAATGATGATTTTGCATGTGCCAACTTGAAACTTGGCACGTATTGTGTTTATTATCACAACAAAAAATCTCTGAATATAATATTGTTACAATTATTCTGAGTATAAAATATTTTTAGTTTTAGAGCTTGAGTTAATTGAAATTAATTGAATTTTAGAGATACCGGAATATATTTTCCACATATATAACGGTTATTAATTACGTCGAAGGAAGTATTTAAAAGAAATTTCACTCTTTTGAAAGCTAAAGATTAATTTGCAGATATCAACGTTGGTAAAGTATACTTGCTATCTGTCCAGCTTCTGCTGCAGCCATTATTGTCATAATTGGATAAAAAAAATGGTAGAGATCAAAAGTAACATTCTGAGTTATACATTAATATTTACTATTTTTATTAAAGGCTAAATTTCTATAGCCTAATATAACAATAACTTTTTTCAGAAAAGAAAGAACACAATATATACATTAAAAAAATAAACACTTCCATTTAAAATTTATTAGATTCCCAGACCAAATATTGAGTTGGATTACCCTAATGTAAAAAAGATAGTCTGAACTGTCTTATTTCATATTACCGTAGGAATATTCAATTGAATTCTAACAACTAATATTAATTTTATTACAATTTAAAAATAGTAGCAACCAAATGTTGCTTACAAACTTGTCTTCATAATCGTTAAAATAATTTACAGTCTTGTATAATATTTAATGTAATTAAAGAGGTTTATTTGTTGCGGAGTGTCAGAACTTTGATAGTTCCTATGTTTAATGCAAGCAGTCGTTAAATCACCTTTAATACAGGTGTGGCGGCGAAGGTATTAATATATCTTAATATATCAAGCAGGATTTTCATATTAACTTTACAAACAAGGAATCATAATATTAATTTACTGTAAATTATATGGCCTGATAACATTAACAACGGTACATCTATTCTCAAACTTCAAAAACGTAATTTATTCGGACTACATTTTGTTGATACAAAATGTGATATGTACTTTTCACTCTCGCAACGTCCTTCGCACGATATTGTCGACTCCTTGAGACATCCACTTTCCATCAAAGTCTAAAATTTTGTGTAAATACTGAGACAAGGTACGATAAAAATAAAACAAACAGCTATTTCGAAAATGTTTAATACATTCTTTGTGCAGCATCATCGATAAGAAAGAATTACAAGACTTTCTTGGGAAATTAAAACTAGAAATACTTTGAATACAAAAGACAGTTGCGAAATGAAACTTGCTTTATTTTAGTTGTATTAAGAAGAAAGGAATCGCTCCAGGGTGGCATGCATTCATTCAGCGTGAGAGATTAGACTTTATATTAAAACTTCTTCTCACATACAATATAGGCGTGGGGGTTTCCAACAGTTAAATCTTTACAAATTACGGAGAATGGATATTATAAGTTGGAATTAGATCTGGATGTTTGTATGAAGTGCATTGTTGAAGTATATTTTGTATGAGAGAATATTTAAAATGTTTATTCCATACAAAATATGAAACACATCAATTTAAAATTAAACTTCCAAGAATAAAGATTAAAACGTCGTAGCTATGACAAACAACCGAACCCTTAAACTGTGATTAGATCAATGAAATATATAGTACCGTATGTGGCAAGTCACATCGTGTTGTATACGTCTCTCAACAAATCTTATGGCATGCTGCAGCATCCCAAAACACCGGCAACTTGAACTGTTTGTGGCTTTAAATAATTATATAGAGTAGATTCAGTATTTCACATTGTCTAATTATTGAGAAACATGATTATCTAGAGCTAAGATGATGATTCTATTGAGGTACAATATTTTCACATTAAATTTGATATTTCTCTCAGAATTTGTTTTGCAATATTGATTCCCTTAACTTTATCCTTAAAAAAATAATAAAAATCTTTAAGTTTATCTATCATACGATGTTTATTAAGATTAAAAATGTTATCATGGAAATTAAACACGATAGTTTAAATTAATTGGGAATATAAATAAAATAATTGTAACAATATCTTAGAAATTCTCTGTATTCCATCTCTTTTTCTTCTTTACATGACTGATAGTTGTTTTCTTCTTGTTGGACGTTGAATAGTAGGGTCCCGATTATCCAAGCTATCATGGACCAGAGGACACTCGGATAACCAGAAACTCGGATAACATGGGCAGACAGAACGGCGAACGAGAGCCTCCCCGGCCGCCATTGTAATAAATAGTAGCGTGTACGTTTTCGGCCGCCGGTCTGTGTTACGGGCGTTACAAAGACGTTTTGGGGTTGATACAGTAATATATAAAGATGTAAAATTGAATTAAAATATTGAGTTCACTTTATTACGAAACCCACAGTACTGCACCGTACTAAATATTACGTTCATAATATAAAAAATACAGAAATATGCTGAACTGAACAGCAAATAAAAATACAGTTTTTGTAAATCAAAATTCTAGCCTACGAATCTAAAACAAGGTCTATGGTGAATATGAAAATACACTTTAAAAGAGCTACAGTAGTGAAAACTGTTTTGTACTGGTACTTTACCAATGAAAATTGAATTTTAAAACTAAGTTTACATCTTGAAAAAGTTCATCAGAGTTTTCTGCTTTACTGAACAGGCCTGCTTCTTTGCAGCACAGTAAAATACCGAGTAAAATGAACAAGCGGTCATCCCACTCTGCTCGTTCGCTACGGTACTCTACACTGTACAGTGTACAAACACTCGGTTAAACCGGAACTCGGTTAGTCGGGGCTCGGACAATCGGGGCCCTACTGTTATAAGTTCGAGACTGATATTACGCGAGCCATGTTTTCGATTAAAATGCTTATTAAGTGGTTTGTATTTGCATTTGAACGCACATCGTATAGTTAATATTGGAATCAGATAACTTTTTTGCCTTTTTATTTAACCTTTGAATATCCAACAACAATTCCCTTTTACTAAAGTCTTCAATGAAATACAGTATGTTATCCTTTGACACTTACATTTTAGAAACAGGAATGTGGCATGCGTCAACATTGCATTTTCTCTCGGATATGAAACAATAGAGAAAACATCTATGAGCTACATTTGTAACATGCGACATATCCTATGCCACAGTGTTGTATGATACACGTTGGAAAATGTTTCCTGAGAGTAATTGCTGCTTTTACTGAATTTTAAAATCTGAATACTACTATCATTAAGGCTACTTTGACTTGGTCCTCTATGCTATGCTTACGTGAAACATCTCCACCACTTTGATCTTGTTGGTCTCCACTCTGACTAGACTTGTGTTTATAAGAAATTACTCCACCGTTAATAACTCCACCTATTGGTGTCGACCACTCGTCTTTTGGGACTTTGAGTTTGAACGAGTTACACTTAATAACTTTTTGATCTTTTTGTACTTGAAATTAAAAATGTCCACACTATGAAGAGGTGGTTATATAAGATATATATATATATATACTATGTGACGAAACTCATTGCATAAAAACAGGGTGTTCATTAAACCATAAAACGTATTTTATCTCGTTGAAATAATTTTGTATTAAAATAATTTAATGATGCCATCAAGGTTCTTACTCTGCCCCATCTATCAATTCAACGCAAGATACTTAGAATCATATACTTAGAATACATAAGTAAATATTATAATAGGCTATATTACATTTCTAAACTTTATTTTGTTCTAAAATTTGAAAACAACTGTTGAACCTACTTTTTTTTTATACTCCTTTTTATAAAGATCTGATTGTCGTGGTCTCAAAAATAAATATACGTTTACATATAAGTAGAATAGAAAAATGTTACATCATTATTTACTTCGAAAATAATGTTACATTGTTCATTCGATCCAAAATAGTGTTATATTATTCATTAGCTCGAAAATAGTGTTACATTGTTCATTAGTTCAAAAATAATGTTACATTGTTCATTAGTTCTAAAATAATGTTACATTGTTAATTAGTTCCAAAATAATGTTACAATGAGTAAACATTTAAGTCGTTTCCATATTGATATCTTTAGTATTGTCTAGTTTAGTGTTAATTACAATCTGATGTTTCTACGCAGCTATTATTTTAAGGTACATCATTTCTCAAATTGAAAACCCAGAATATTTCTCCACTAAACCATAGGCGCTTACTATAATGAGAACGGCTATTCTAGGGCACCATAACTGGATCTATACCATTATTCCATGTATAGTCTTGTGTTAGATAGTTTTTTTTATCTTTCCTCTTGACCAACTCTTGTTCTTTTCCTACCGTGACGCTATTAGATTATTTGAGGGTTAGGGGTCTTTACATAATATTTTTTTCATTCCAGTTTTGTAAGGCGAAAAGGTTTTTCGGCTTTAAGAAACAAGTAAAAACAATGTATATTATATTACAAAAATTGTATTTAACCCAACTTAAAAAAAATCTTGATTAATGAAGCGTTAGCTCTCATTTATTTGACAGTGAAATTAGGTTTACTAATGATTTAAGATTTTTTAAAGAAAGAGTATTTGTATAGTTGTGTAAATTTAGTTTTCTTCGACGTGATATTTCTAAGGTTATTTCGTTTAAATTTGACAATAATAATTTATTCTGTGTAAAAAATAACTGACGGTTTTCATTTTTCACGAGTAATTTAGTTGTATTAGGATTAATGGTTGTGATATTAGACGTGACTTTAAACTCAGGTGTTTTGCGAATACCCTTGATGCAACCTCGTCTCTTATAATTATCCAGTAAGGAAAATATTATGATGGCGTTATTCAGTTGATGGAAGATCTTGATACTTTAAACGTCCTTAACAATATATTGTCATTATGAGTACCTATATCTGTCAGCGTGTATGTAAATAATAGGTTGCACTAATAAAAATATTATATTTAATGTAGTTTGGTTGTTTCATGAAATGATTCGATTTTAAGCCCTGTCATGTTATAATAGAGGAGAAAACATGACTAGGTTAAACATTAAAATTACGCGTTTCTAAGCAAGGATATTATAAAAGACTCAAAGTTTTGTAGTTTTTTATTACATAGTGTTTAATTATGGTAAAATACGAAGAGGAAAAATAGGTACAAGACGATAAATACGACTTCTATGGGAAGGGACCAACTTGATGACTGTTGCCTGAAACTTCTTCCTGTTAATAGGTATAATTTTGTAATTTATAATCATACATTGTTAAAATTGTTTCACTTAATGTAATAATGAGGTTTCTTGACGGATAACTTGCAAAACTCTTACTCTGACATATTAGAGTATGGAGAGACTTTTTCTTTTTTTTGTGGGATAAGGGTGATGTTTGAATATTCTTTGTGTTTTTGTTATGAATAAAGTTAATATAATAATAAATATAATTGGTTATTAAAATAGCATATTTAGTTAACTTTGTTATAAAAGATATGGAACCATGCCGGATAATGAGATCAGTTGATTGTTCTTAGTTTTCGTTGAATAATTTCGCACGAGGTTATTCAATGATTGTCTTCATAATTATATTTGTGGCATCTTTAGCTTCGTTATCAATACTGCTTGATGTGTCTAGGGTAGATCTCATTTGTAGAAATATCTGGAATTACCTTAATGTTCTTTTTGTTTCAGAGTTGTGGATCAACGAATGATTGTACAATCATTTTATACGTGCCACTTTAAAGATCTCTACGTATTTTCCCCATAGGTTTAATATAAAATGCATAAATCGATCAAAAAATATAAAAAATTCCTTTTGTAAGAAATGCAAATAAAATACAATCAGTAATAGTTATAGGGTTATCATAGTTATGACAGCTGACTAACTTTATAAAAACAAAACACAAATAATACTTCTACTTTACACATTGCGTATACAGAAAGTTATCCTACGAATAAAAATGTGCAAAAACATTGCAAAAAGCTTCTCTAATTATTGTCTACGGTTTTTCATGAATAATTGGTGATAAGTGAGAGATATAAAAAAAAAATTATTTTTACCGCTGAACTCAGGGTTGAAAACGATGTTAAATCATATATCGAAACATCATATTATCATTTTAAAAAATTAACTCAAATCCATTATGCGAGATTTTAAATGTCGGCTGAAAAATTGTAACACATCATAAATCGTAATTAAAGTAATTAAACACAAATTTTCGATATGACAATACCTGCGAAAAAACAAGGGTTAAAGATATTATATTCACTCTGAATACTAATAAATAAAGATTGACTGATTGTAAGACAACTACTTATTCGTAAAATTTACATACGCTTTCGTTCGGATGAAATCAAGTACAGTAAAATAAAGTAAAATTTTACTTTAGATGAAATGTATCATACAGTTTCTACATGTTCTCTTTAGCTACCGTCAGCTTAGAACTTCTCCGTAGGGTTTATCAGCTTTGCATAATCCCGCATCACTTCAAACTAGTTTTATAAAAAACCTATCATTTGTTTTGTTATATATCCTGTCGTAGGTAAGATAAAACATTAAAAAGAATACCAGTTTCAATTATATACTTGCTTCAATCTTAACCGGGATAAGCAATGAATATTTTGATCAATATAAGTTGAATTTTTAGAAAATGTTATATAATAATGATAATCACAATATTAATTTGATTTCTTATGAGGGAGCATAATGTTCTTTCTTGAGCAAACGGATGAAGAAATTATTTAAAAAAAAAGAAAGAATGTGGCCTTTTACTCATCTAACGGATGTAACTTATTTGGACGTCGATTCAGCTGAACTTTAGGGTAAAGTTCAGACTGTTCAAGACAAAAGTTACTTCTGTCATCATGTATGGCTGTATGACTTTGACGGAATAAAACGACTCTTTTCGACCAAAATTAATGTCGGAAATGTATATTTGGGATAAGGTAGTCAAGATTTAAAATCAAAAGCAGTGGGAACGCACCAATCAAAGTCATTTGACGTTTAAAATAAATTGGAGGAAATGGATAGTTATATGGTAAGTAAATATTGAATAAAAAATACCTAAAGAAGTAAAACAGAATCTTCAAAATCAAAGCAGGAAGAGAAGACCTGGAAACATATGGTGCAATGTACCAGGAGATGTGGTTAGCTTGAAAGACATAGGGACCGGTGAAGTATATGGTTTAGAACCTAATGCACTGGAGAAAATGTGATTAGGTTTGTAGTGAAAATGTGAGGAGTCAAAAGAAGGATTAGTTTCCAGTTGGTGGATTGCATTCTTGGAGTATTTGATGACTCTTGAAGCTTCATCTTGATAACGCTTTCTGTCACACTGGACTTTCTTTATACAGGTATATTGCCTCTATGCTCATTGGAGAATAAGACAGAAGAAATTATAATGATTTTCTTATGATTTGCAATTTTTGAGTAAACGAAAGTGCTTAAGTGACGCAATAATTGGTTAAATGTTTCGGGTACTATGCACATAAATGTGTATATCTAGTTTTATTACCAAATTATTTCTTACCTTTTCCACTGTTGATGATTTGATAGTCGTGATGTGCCATCGTGCAGTGATTATTGCACGTGTTATTTTATTCTGACACCATTAGATGATTTTTGTATTTGCTTGAATCTAAATCAATCAACCAACCTTGTGACATATCCATAAAGGTCTAAATTCCTTGTGGCCACTCCTGAAAACCTTCGTTTCAGTGATTTAACATTTCTTTGATGAATTCCATCAAAAACACCCTCCTCGTCACACAATAGATATACTTGTGATTTCTTACACTTTCTTTCTCCTTACAGAAAGTGATTTTGGTTACTCCATGTAACATAAGTAATTGTGTTTATAAATAAATTTACAAATACTTAATGAATACTCTTGAAAATTGATTGTTTATGAGAACGGTTCAAAATAATGTGTAACTTGACCCTCTTTTGTTCATGTTGAAAATTACCCAGATTTTGTAAATTGTCTAACGGTTGATGTATCGTGCATTTTTTATTATGATAGAAAAACCAAACTTAAAAGTCTTGAGTGGTAATGAGTAAATTTGCACCGTTCAATAAACGGCAAGAAAAGAAAAAATCCAAAATTGAATTAGTTCTCATTAATTTTTTGATAAGGATTTGTGCTCAAAGAGCAGAAATTAAATAATGTTTATTACATTTCATTCTTGGGAATGTTAGACAAAAGAAGGATTAGTGCAGAGTTGGTGGATTTCATTCTTGGGGTATTTGATGACTCTTGTAGCTTCATCTCGATAACGCTTTCTGTCATACTGGACTGTCTTATACAAGTATATTGTCACAAAGACATTCCTGTAGTACCGAAACACCCTGACTGTATGTGATTTACATGTTCTTCCAAAACTAGTCCATCTTCTGAGTTGTCCCTTTGGAAATGAAGATAACATGAAAGATGATGATAGACCCGGTTGAAGGCGTTGAATATTTAATATTTACAGAATTGTTTCAAATAATTGGGAGCGCAATATTCAAGGTTTCCCAAAGGAACTACTTTCACAATGGGCAACATTGATTTGTAATTAACATGAAAAATAATAGTTTAAAATAAATAATTAGTGTCGTTAGTTTAAAAAAGGGACAGTTAATACCCAAAATCAAGGATTGGAAGAGACAAGATAAAAAATTGTAATATGTAGGATGTTTTACTTGTTGGAACTTGTCAATTTATGATTTTAGAGTCAATATCCTTTAGTTAATTTTTAAATGAAATATCAAACCGTAACCATTCATTGCTGATTATTGTCCTTAAATATAACAAATGCAATTCCTAACTTTCGTAGAGAAAAGTTGAAATGCTATCCTGAAATGGTTCGAAAACAAACGTGTAATTCCTTATTATTCCCTAGTTTTATTATATTAAAATAATAACACATTTAACGGTTCAAAAACAAACGTGTAATTCCTTATTATTCCCTAGTTTTATGATATTAAATTTTATCAGGGTGGTGATGCTGGTTTGTTGGTTGTGTGTGTGTGTGTTTTTTTTTCCCACAACTTGGGGACAGTAATCTCAAAATATGAATCAAAAGGCCTTACGAAATATGTAAGGGATTTTAAAGATATGTTGATGTGTAGCTTAGTGATATCTGAGAGGCAATACAAATTGGAAAATGATAAGTTTCCATTTTAGAGCAACCTCTAAACGTTCAGCAATCTCTCAAATATATAAAAACTCTTGGTTCAGAAATATTTTCATATTTCAGATTTTCTCACTATTATAATTTTCCTTATTACTTTGCTTTCCTAAATATTTTTATTTCTCTTCCAATTTAAACAATTAATTGTTTCTTATTTATCAAATTAAAAATATACAAACTTTATTAATTCTCTTTAGACAATTTATTTAACATTTAAAAGGGTATCCTTTGTTTATTACCATTTGTTTATTGCTAACAAATCCTTTTAAAAATAACATCATGATTAAATTAATAATAATAAATCTATTTCACTGAAAACTACATATATAACTCTTAGTTCAAGTTAAATTGAAAATACACATTACATCTTTATGGGCATACTTAAACTATACAGCAGATATATTAAAATAGGGTACATTAATTGATTAATTAATAAAGGAAACAATTTCCTTGACTTTGTCTTGTAAATGTTTACTACAAAGTATGTAACCGTTTAGCCGATTACCAACCAGATTTGTAGTTTAATATGTGTTTACAATTTGATACACAAAACAAGGCCTCTGTTCTCAGTCCCCTTCTTTACATATATATATATATATATATATATATATATATATATATATATATATATATATATATATATATATATATATATATTCCTACATATCCATACGTATTTGTACACACTTATACACTTTTAAAACAATTCTTTCCAATTTACTTAAAAATTGATTATATATCCTCAATGCATTGTCATAATAATTTAGAAATTACGATTCTATGTGGAGTGTTTAAATTTTGTCTCATAAAAATTACCCTTTGGAATCTTTTAGTTATAAATTTGTAAATGCTAACAATGCGATACCACCTAATATTGTATTAGTGACTGAGGGGGTACTAAGACATTGTATTGATAAATAAACGAATTTTACTGTGTATGTTATAATACAAATACTTATTTTTTATATAATCTGCCTATTTGATAGCGTTAAACGAAATTTCGGAGATTCGTTTTCATCCCAATTTTCATATAAATAGAAAACTTTCTAAATAGATCTCTAACAAAAAATACCCCATATGAAAATGAAACGTTATACATTTTATTGTTTTTAATGTAGTGTGAAATAATTTTAAATTGTATAAATATAATTTTTACAATTTTTTCAGTTGATAAAATTCGAATGTTTTGGAGAAACTGATTCTATTTTCACATAATTTTTTGGAACAAGTTATGTGGGAAAATATACGCTCAATAAATACATTTATTTCTACAAGAATGGATCTATTACATCTGATAAAAAATAATTTAATATTTAAAATAGAAATACCACTATTAAATCTACAAACTTCTATCGGTTTTTCAATTTATTTATGACTGATATATGATTTTTTTTATTCATGCGAGAATTGTAGAATATTTTCTCCTATCCCTCTCAATTTACAATTCGGTTGGCAGAACTGTAAAATATTCCATCACTCTCTCCCCCCAGTTTCCCTGAAACGGTTTTTTTATTTTTACGTGTCAAGTTTGAGGAAAGAAACAAATAATCAAAATCCATTATTCCGTTCATCTTATTCATATTTTTTAATCCTTTTCATTTCATTTTCTTATTTTTTATTGTTCTAAAAACCAGATAACGAAGAATTCCCTGTGTGTCCTTAACGATACGCAATACATAGAATAAAGTAATTTACACAATCCTACAACTTTACTATTGATAAAAAAGAAAAACTAATAGGGTTTACTTTCTTCATAACTATCCAAATTATAATTTGTACACGTATTAAATTGTATATAATATATAACGATATTTACATATAAACAGAAAGGGAACACTGCTATTTGATTTTCTGTTACTTACAAATTATAAATTCTTCAAAATATATCGTTGCATACTAGTGGCTAAAATTAAAAGGAGGATTGCCAGAAGTTACACCTTGAGTGTATATAAGCGATTATCTAAGCACTATAACATGGAGCAGTATTTTTCGTGTCCCACTCGTGATGTATCACAGACCATGAACGATTAGGGTTAGTTTTGGTTTTTACCAATTTAAGTACGAAATGTAAAGTTAATTACTTGAAATTCGGCACAATGGTTTTGTTTTGAAAATTTACACAAACATTTGTATTTATTGAAAACACTTGAAACAATCATGTTATATTTGAAGTCATATACAGTAGGTCGTCACCCATTTTCATTTATTGACTTATAACACTTGAACCTGTATTTGCGAGACAACGACCAATATGTCCTCTTTTGTGAGATTTATTTGAGAAAATTGAGATCGGTTTACGATTCCAAGTAATGCGAATTCGTGGTAGTTGCTTTATGGCAATATTAATTCTCTTTATTTATAAAACCAGCTTTTACTAGAGACTTTTTCTACGTTTAAATCCGAACTTATTCCAATATTATTTTTAAAAAAACCGGTTTCAACTGTACATATTTTTTTTTAATATTGTATTATCTGAATGGCTCAACTTACACAACAGTTTTAAATAACGGGTAGACCCATGGAGGCTGCTTTATTCCATACACTATATTTTTTGTTTATCTTTGTTTATGTTTAGGATTTAGAAGTAATATTGTTTTGGTTTTTCTTTCCTGTTGTGTATTTTAATTTAAAGTAATGTATTATTATGTCATATGTCAAT
This sequence comes from Aphrophora alni, assembly GCA_963513935.1. NCBI lineage: Eukaryota > Metazoa > Arthropoda > Insecta > Hemiptera > Aphrophoridae > Aphrophora > Aphrophora alni. The sequence continues at coordinate 131,525,179 of OY740767.1, forward strand.
TTATTTGTTTTGTTTAAATTGTTGTTAAGGAAAGCTTTATTTTTTTATTTATTTTTTTATCTCAATGTCTTTTTCTGAATCTAAATCATGTTTTGTTTATTTAAATGTAGTAAAAGGAATGGAAAATAAAAAAAAAATAATAATAAAAAATAACAGATCAATAATGTATTCTGTAGGTGAAGACGTTGCGATTTTATTATTTCTAATATTCTTTTAGATATCGGGAGCGAAGTTATCGTTGTTTCCAAATGGAATTATTTTGAAATTGGATAATATTGCTTTGTAGTTAACCTGATAATAAATTCTTTTATACAATTAACTAGTTTGATTTACATCTTATTAACAGAGACTAGTTAATAGTGAAAATCAACCATTCGAAAATGCAGGTAAAAAACTTCAAATATGTGGGATATTTTAGTTTCAGTTTTTGGAGCTTGTCAATTTATCTCATGATTAAAACTCGATATTCTTTTTATTCAATTTGAAATGAAATATCAAACAGAAACTATTCATTACTGATTATTCTGCGTAAATTTAATAAACACAATTACACAAACAAGTTGAGTAATGCAATGACGAGATAACAGCTTTAATGCTTCAAGACAAATGAGTAATTCTATTTTCATCCCTTAACAACACCTCGTTTAGGTATAATAAATGTTACCAGAGTGGTGTCGGTGATTAGTTGGGTGTGGATATTTTTTCCCGTTCACAATTCAACTTGGGGACAATAATATTGAAATATGAATAAAAGGTCTTACAAAATGTGCAGGGGATCTCTAAAACTACTTATGTGTACTGCTATCTATGAGACAACTACGAATTGTGAAAACACATTTCAATATTATAAGAATACATAGTTGGGTCGTTTATGGAGATATCGTCTTAGACTAAAGAATCAGCAATCGGTCAGGATTATCAGAAAAACGTTTTAATCAATTTTATTATATTTTGTTTAATACGTCACTATTAGCTTTTCGTAAATATTATAATATTTCTCTCACCAATTTATATTTCTTATGTATAACGTATTCAAAACTATTGATGATTTTTTTGTTATTGGTATTTTTGTTAATGATGTTAGCTTGGTAAAATAATGTATTAGCTTTAAATCAATAAGTTTAAAAATAATAATAATAAATTTATCTCACAGAAAAAAAACACTAGTAACTCCTTCTTCAAATTAAATGAAAAACACAAATTGGATCTTAATGACCATATTTAATCTACATAGCTGACACAGAAAAAACAACATACATTCATTAATACAAGAAATTACGTATTTGACTTTGACGTGTGGATATTCAAAAATAAGGTTATCTTTAGTCGAGTTACTATTTTGGGATTACCCTCCTGATTTTATTTGAATGTGTTTCAATGACTTTCAGACCAGTTTCAATAAATTAATAAAATTAAATAAATAAAAATAAAGTAATTTGAATGTGTTAAGAATATTAATGACTTCCTTAACCAATTCCTTCTTTCCATGAGTTATGAATAATAGAAAAATGTAGAGTGTAGAAATGAGTTAAAATGAAATTCCACCGGTTGTACACACAGTACGTTATTTAATTATGATTTAAATAAAACCTATATATGTATAATCTGATAAAATATAGACTAAATTGCAATTATTCTTGTATATTCATATAATGAGACTATACCTAGGATCCAGTCAATGCTAAATACACCTTCAGGAATTTAATTAAATATATAAGCGACACACCTTAGCTGTCAGTATGGGAGGATATATTAAACCTACTGTTCTGCATCGGAGCTTCTCCCTTAGTCTGGTATTTATAAGGTGTTCTTACATATACTACGTGACATTTTCCTCGTGTTTCATAAAATCTACCTGGGATTTTATATTTTTACGAAATCGAAATAAGAATCACCAAATGAAAGAAATATAGACAGAAATGATTTATTTTTAACATGATAATGTTTCAGTTGGTATATATATATATATATATATATATATATATACAGACAGTTTGTTAGACTGGAATACTAAAAAATGTGTAAAAACTGAACAGAATGACTCTCATTAAAAAGCATGTCGCGATATTGTTACTAATAAAGTGTTTGTTGGGGGAATTTACGGGTGTTTCTTTGATTTGTTGATTGAAGATTCCAAACGTTTTCCTAATTTCAAGTTTCCTAATTTGTAATGTCATATAAAAATCTGTTTTTGTGTCTTTCTGGCTCTTTTGTTTCAAGTAAATAGTCTAATAAACATTCTAATACCGTCTTAAATAGTTGGAGGAATTGTTTTTAGCAATTTTCGAATTATAGTCTGTCTATTTGTTAGTGACTTTTTTAATAAAGAATTGTTGTTCCGTTTTGTTCAGCAATTTACGATTTAAATTTAAAATGGACGATTATATTTTAGACCAAATCTATTAATTATTGTTTTGGGGTAAAAATGGTAACGATGGTAACGGTGGTAGATACTCTACTGTCTGAGGATGTCGGAATTTATTAACATTTTACAATTTGGTATTTTGTAAATGTACCACGAAGTGACTCGATTTTGATGAAACTAACAATAATTTGTGGTAATAATATAAACTAGCTACACATGAACAATTTTTTTAAAAATTATATGAAACTATTATTATTTACATATTTGAATAGATAGATAGAATCGAAGAGTAGTGTCTACATACATGATCTGAGTACTTAGAAACCCAAAACAAAACTTAGGAATGCATTTTTATTGACAGATTTTAATGAAATATATAATATCTATAATTTTGAATTATTTAATTCGAAATTGTCTGTTTGTGTACATCTGGTGTTTGTATTTTACAAAATGAATAAATAATTTCGATTTTTTTAAATATCATTTATTTATTGTTAGGAAAAAAATTAATAGTTTTTTAGAAAATATAGTGTTTTATTTGTAAAGGGAATAAGTTTTTTATTTTTTGTGACTTCAAGTTGAAACAAGTGTTATTCAAGTATAGAGCGAGGTAACTTGATGTTTCCTTTGCAGTGTAAAGGCAAAACTCACTTGGACATTATCGCCCCAAATAGAATAAACAAGAAAGTGTTACATAGAAACCACATAGCCCTTGAATACTTTAATAACGTCAGAAGCTGGAATAAGAACAGTAGTTAGTAGTGAAAGAACTTTAGGAAAGATTAAAGAGAGGTTGGCTACTACTAACCTAAGTTTTCAAGAAAAATATTACATACGAAAATGAAATGTCTTCCATTAAATCGTATAAATGTACTTTTGATAGCTTTTTCAGTTGATGAAAATCGAATGACCATAAGTAAATTTATTACCACAACAAAGGATCTATGTAATCTGAAAAAGTTGTATTTCCTATTTAAACTTTTTTTTGAATATACCAGATTGAATAATATACAAGTCCAAGTGCAAATTTCTGTCTGGTTTTCAATTTATTTATCCCTGCAATATGATATTTACAATCGCGAGAATTGTGTAATATTTTCTCCACTGCATCTCAATATACAATTCGGTTGACAAAACATATAAATATTCCATCACTCTCTCCTTCCACTTTCCCAGTGGTGGATTTGTCTTTGTTGGTTAAAGATTCAAAGCGTCAAGTTTGATGTACGAACCGGATATTCAAAATCCATTGTACTGTTTGTCTTATTCATATTTTTAATCTTGTTTGTTATATTTTATTGTTTTTCGTTGATGTATAGACCAATTAACGAGGACTTGTCTGTACGTCTTTAAAGATACGTATTACCAGAACTAAAGTAGTCAATACAGCTAATGATAATCATAGCAATTTATTAATGACATAAAAAAAAAACTTTTAGGGTTTACTGTTTTCATAAATATCCAAATTAAAATTTGTACAATTTTAAATTATATATTATTTTAAATTATATTTACATAGAAACAGGACAGGAAACACTTGGACACTTGTTTAACCTGAAGTATTTGGAAACAGCTAATAGTAATGACCTTCGTTTTTTACAAACTATATATTTTTTCCCTTCAGAAGGTACCGTTGTGTATATGTGTCTACTATTAATAGAAGGATTGGCAGATATAAGTGCTTATAGCGTTATATTGGAACACTGTAATATGGAATATTACTTTTGCGTGCCCTCCCCCCCCCCTTTTTAATGTAGAATAAACCTTGACCAATGTCAAGCTCGCTTCTCTTTTTATCAATTTATTCACACACAGCAAACTTATTATACTTCAAATTCAATACATTGGGTCGAACATTTTCTTATTAGACCGAAATTTGTATTTATTGAAACCACTAGAACCAATTATAAAAATTCTAAGTTATGACACAAAAGTTAAAATATGACTCGAACACAAGATCTCACAAAAAATACGTTTGCCTAATCAAACGCGTTTCAACTACAAAGTCGCCATCCTCATTGATACATCTGCTACAATAACTAAACTATAACTGCTATAACATTTTATATCACTGAGGATGGTGACTTTGTCGTTGAAACGCGATTGATGAAGTAAACGTAAATTTTGTTAACTTTTGTTTCTGTGTTTTATATTATCTAATATTATTTCACAAGTCAAACTCAATATTTATTTATAACACGAAATATCGAAGCCCATTTTCCCTTATAAAGTTTTTACTCTCCAACATGTATTTATGGGCTTTTGGTAATCATTACGTTTTTATAGGAATATTAATTGATTTATTTAGGCAAATTATGATTGGTTTACGATTTCCTAAAAAATCAAATTATTGTTTATTATATTTTTAAGACAATTTCTAGCGATTCAGAACTTCTTGTTCGTAGTTTAGGTACATTTGTATATTTATATAAAAATTTTGTACAGTATTGAAATTAATTAAACATTTTACGATATGAATAAAATTCCATTTTATTCGAACATTCAAGTCGATAGGAAAATTAAAATCTATGACGTGATAAACAAAAGAATCCTTTAAACTGTAAACTGTAATTATATCAATGAAACATATAGTATGTGGCACGTCACATCGTGTTGTATAACTTCTCTCAACAAATCCTATCGCTTTCTACAGCATCCCTTAACCCCCTATTGCTTTTAATAATTATATTGCATAAATTCTGTTTTTCACATTGTCTAATTATTAAGCGAGCGCTTGCACTTATCATAACGTGTCCTATTAAGGAACACAATTTTCATAATAATTATAATTTATTTATTTGTTATAAATAAGTTGTATTTTTTTGTTAATTTTTGTTCCGTATTGTTGTTTATATACTTTATTTTTAAAACAATCAAATGAAAAAAGTCGTAGTTTTATTTTGTTTTTAATTTGATATTTCATACGATTTTTGTAATGTATGAAATTATACCCTAAAGCTTCTCATATTTAAAAAAAATAAAGTAATAAAGTACCATTCATTATGAATAAATATTTTTAACAGATTTCTTAGAAATGTATTATCACGTTATGTGATGTATTTTTCGTGTACAAAAATAATATCGCTGATAGATGTAACGCTGATATCTTGTAGAACGCTGAGTGAAATAAGTAACAGTCTCAAATTATGAGAATGATTTTTGATGGAAACGATTATTTACAGTAACTTATGTGTATTGTGTTTGGAATGAAACGCACATAGAGTGTTTATAATGTGTTTAAGCAAGTTCACTGAGGTCTCTCATTCTTTAGCTTATTCTAGAATCTGATAGCGTTATGTCCTTTTTTTAAAATTATGATTTGACCTGTAAATGCCCCACAACAACAATTCACTTCTCCTAAAGTCTCCAATGAAGTACAATATCATTTCGATACGCAGTTATATATATATTTTAGAAACAATCTTCAACAATATATTTCCATTAGCGTTGGAAACAATGGAGCAAAAGTGTAACATAAACCAAGAGTTAGTTTGTAACATGTGTCATTTCGGATGCCGCAGAGTTGCACTCTATATGTCGTAAAATGATTCATTGATTTTTATTGAATCTTACCATGTAAATACTACTACTGTGACTTTGTCTTATCGTCTTCTATATTGTGCTTATAATAAACACGCCGCATCACTTTGCTCTTCTCGATCTCTACTCCGACTGAAGTTGTGTTTCTTTGATAAATTACTTCACAGTTAAGAAGTTCCTATTGGTGTCGGCAATTTGTCTTGCCTTCTGAATTTGAACTAAATTACATTTATTAACTCTTCTCGATATGATTCCACTTGAAATTTACATTGTTCAAACGTTGGAAAAATAGTTTATATAAGCCATCTACAGGTCATGACGAAAGTCCGTGCCCAATAAGAGTAGATCATAGTAGGTTAAATTTGTTTAAAACAGTTTTTTTTCACGGGGTTCCTGAATTTCGTAATTGTATATATCATTAATTTCTTGACATCGGATAGACTCTAACCAGTGTCATATATATGTTTATATATACATCTCCATAGTCACTATCTCGTGCCTGTTGGGCCTCGAAGCTGTACATACATGAAGGAGCCTCTACTCGCTACCCACGGGACTACTGAATCTCGTAACTATTAGAATAGTACATGTTATCGGCAAGCCAGGTTTCGAAACTACAGTTTTGACAATAACTTCGTTAGTTAACGTAGAGAAATGGGGTTGGTAACACTGCAACAAGCACAATTGTAATTGTACCTTTTTCATCAAATTAGTGTGTTGAATAATGCGCGAGATAATATACTAAATTAATTGTGCAAAATAGATTTCTGTATAAGCATACTATATTCCGCTAAACCAAATTTCATATCACTTTCATAATTTTGGTTGTAGCTATAGTGCTTGCATACAGACCACAACAGAGTCGAATATAAATTTATCGATTACCTGAGATCATTCAGTCAAATTCGGAAATTGAAATTTTCGAGTGATAGTATTATCATGACGCTTCTCGCGTAGGTTGACGCATGTCTTCTGACGTGAGGTGGCTATGAATTGACTTTACTTACAAAATCCCGTGCCGTTTTCATTTAAAAATGACTATATCTATTTACACGATTATCTTATATGATTCTCGTTTGACGTGACGTGACGATGAATTCAAATTAACCTGCGAAATTCTGTGCAGTCTTGTATTCAATACAAAAGATGTAAATCCATTTATGTCATTATTGTGACTGTTCTAACTTGACGTGACGTTACGATGAATGAACTCAACTTATGAATTTCCGTTCCGCCTTACAAGAAGTATTCACGTCAATAAATTACTGTTTGTACATCATGATATACCATTTGCAAAGTAGTCATAACATAAAACTGCGTGTACAAGATGTTTCACCTATAGACAGATTTTAAATTTAATATATAATTAATCAACCATTAACAAATGTGCAAATATTATACTAATCTGTCTATCATTTCCTAAGCGTTGTGGAACCTATAAGCATTTTTGACCCTTCGATATAAAGGACTTAGTGAAGTGGTGACGAAATAAAAATGCGATTACCTATAAGTAGAATAGAAAAATGTAAACATCTTTCAATCTTTCGAAAAATGTTTAAAATTACTAATACTTAAACCGTTAATATACTGATCTGTGTAGCAATGTCTACTTTAGTGATTTTTACAATGTAATGGTTCTATAGAGCTGTTATCTTAAGGGGTATCATTTCTCATACTGAATGCCTATAATTTTTATCCAATTCCTACTGTTATATAGGAAACCATATAGGGACTAACTATAGTGAGTACTGATAAGCAAGACACACTTTAACCGAATCTACACTTTTTCACATATTTTGTATTCGATCCAACTCTTTCATCTTTCCTATCAGGTTGCTTTTATCTAAATTTTGTTGTGATCCGTGCGTGACGCTATTATATTTTAAGCCTAGGGGTATTTACTTAATCTTCTTTTTATATAAAGTTTTGAGAATTCATACGTTTTTCTCTTTAATAAAACAAGAAAAAACTATGTAGTAAATACTTTGATAGTACCAATTTTTTAAAACTTAACTCAACTTAAAAAATAAAAATACATTCACTAATAATGCAGAGCCAGTACCTATTAATCGATATTGAATATATGTTCACTAATCAATTTAAATTTTCAAAATTAAAGAGTATTTTGTATATCTATTTAAATACAAGTTTTTCCTAATATGTATAATATCGACGTAACGTTTCTAAGTTGTTTTTTCCCATTAAAATTTGCAATAAAAATGTATTCTGTGCAAGTAACAAGTGACTGATTGCACTATTTGTTTTATTTATTTTTACCGAGAGTTAAAGATTGTGACATTAGGCTGGATTTTAACTCAGATATTTTGCTTAACACTCGATGCAACCTTGTCTAATATTATTACCAATTAATGTTATGATGGCGTTTTCGCATTGATGGTAGAAATCGATTTAAACGACCGACACAACTTTCTTTTAATAGAAATCCATATGACAAAAATTGTGGCAAAATTAAAGGGGGGTAAGAACATTTATGTCAGTTCTGTACATTTATAAATAAATATTAAATGATTGTATGACAACTACAGAAGAAACCAAGTACAGTAAAATAAAGTAAATATTCATTTTAAATGATAACGTGTTATAAAGTTTCCACTTGTTCTATTTACAATTTCTCCTTAAGGTTTATCAGATTTGCATTATCATCCATCACCTCCAACTGGTTTTACAGCTATGCTATCATTTGTTTTCTAATAGTAAATATAAAACGTTGAGAAGAACAATAGTTTCCAATGTTACTAACTTGCTTCAATTTTAACAGCCTGAGATAAACACTGCATATAATGATCAATATAATTTGAACCTTTCACAAAATGTCATATTAATTTGTGTTATATGGAGTTCGACTCAGCTGAGTATAAGGGGAAAGCTGATATTGTTTAAGGATAATCTGTCTTCTTGTACTTCTACCATCTGGTAATGCGACTCAAACTTTCCCAAATTAATGTCTGAGATATATATTGGGGATAACATGCCAAGATTTCAATTCAACAGCTGTGAAATAAAAGGGATGAAATGGAAATGGGTATTCCATACGCCAATTAATGTAGTAGTCCTAAGAAATTACAAAAAAGTAATAGAACGGAATTTTTTTAAAAAGGAAAGAAGCAGGGGAAGACCTGGAGATATACGGTGCGGTGTGCGGGGCTATGTGGTTAGCTGGGAGGACATAGGGGGATAAATGAAAACTTGGAACAGAATGCACTGGAGGGTCGTTGTGAGAGCATGTTTCTCAAAGAAATGATAGAGAAAATTGAGTATTATTTACTTAAAGCCGCATGCCTTGTTTAATTCAAATATTATTTATTTTCTTTTAGACTGTTAATGATTTGAAGGTCACGATATGCCATCGTATATTGAAGGTTTATTGATAATTTATTCTGATGTCTATGGATGATTTTTTTATTTGTTTGTATCATAATCAACCTTGTCATATGTACATATAGATCTAAATGATTTGTTTCAGTGATCTATCATTTCTTTAATGAACTCCATACAGACACTTTCTTCGCCACCCAATAGATTTTCTTCGTTGTATTTACAGGACATTGAATTTATTTATCCCATCTAGCACAGGTAGTAGCACAAATAATAATTAAATACCTGAACAAAATTCTTACAATGGTAATTTTATAAAAGCGACTCATGCTGTAATTTGATGGCATAGTATAACGATGGAATGCACAGTATCTCCAACTATGCAGTCATTCTATACAAACCCAAGGAAGTGAAACTCATTGTTATTATATTTTTTTACTATGTTATAATTTCATAATTTTGATCGAAGAAGAAATTTAGTTTTATTTGTAGCAACTGCTTTAATTTTAATTAAAATATGAAGAAATTACGTCCTTTCCTCTCTATAGAGAGGTAATGTACAGAATGTAACAGGCTGTATGGAAAGGCGGTGATTTTGTCTTGATGAGTATAATATGCATGATACTGTTTTATCGTCAAAAATACTGCCTTAACCCTTCCATTATAACTAAACCGTATCTTGAAGAAAATACTTTAAAATACATTGCATTGTTCATTACATCTTTTCATTATGGAAAGTTATTGTTCTCTACAAGTTTGAGAGAAAAATTTGTAAAAATGACTCACTACCGATAAATCTCTGCAGTGAGACAGTGTTGCAGCGTACTCTTCAAGGATGATAAAAAGTTCACACCAACTCCTGAAACGGAGTCGTCAAAATTGAATGTAGCAAAAATAAAATTAATAACAAGAATTTGACAATATTCTTACTTGTATTTTTTGAATTTTGAATATTTATTTATTTTATTAAATGGCTTGCTTCCTTTTTCGTAGAGTTCAAGTTTAATCAAAATCTAATATGTGACATTTGTATTAAAAAGAAAATGAGTTACTTGATTTTTCTTAGAAAGTGCGAGACCAACAATGCAACCTTTATCAATTATATTAACAATTTACATTAACAGATATATTTTTTTAATTTTCGTAAGGTTAAAAGTTTTAGGTTTGCTATAATCGGTTTAATTGTTAGTTTTTCCTCATGTTACAAAAAAAAATTACGTAACCTAATTTGGAATTAATCTTTCAGCGCAATGAAAGTAATTAACGCATTAAAATATGGTTACGGTTTTTTTAGATGAAACAAATGACATATTATGTACATCAATGAAACTGCTGAGGACGAATTTCTTAATGAAAAATAAAGTAAGTTATTCACGAACCGATGAGAGATTTGAAAGAATCTTGACTGTAAGAATAATGATTTATGGATTAAATTTAAGCCACAAAACTGTTCATGATTTTTTGACGTATTAATTAAGCATGCAGAAAATATAAGTAAAAATGGTTCTAAAGAATTACACTCCGAAGGAAGAAATGTGTGACTTGACCATCTTGGGGATATTACCTAGATTTTGTACATTATCAAACAGATGGTGAATCATGTACTTTTTATGGTGATAGAGAAACAAAATTTCTAAATCTAGAGTGATGGTAAGTAAACTCGCTTCATTTAGAAAAGAGCAAGAGAAGAAATCCAAGAATTATCGCTCACTACATTTTCTATATACGAGCTGTCAGAAATTATTTGTCCTCCACCAACAGAAATTGAATAAGTTTTATTACTTTAAGATTCTTGTATATATATATATATATATATATATATATATATATATAAACTGAATGCGATTGTGGAGCATTTATAGACTCTTCTAACTTCATCACTATCTTTATTAAACACTAATTTCAACACTTTACTTCACACAACACTTTCTTTGAACGAGTATTTGGCTTAAAAGTCAGTCCTTCAGTATGGAAGCACAATGAATTTCATGGTGCGACAGTATATGATTATCTGCTCTTCTGGAAAATATCCATCTTCAGTATTGCTTTTTTGAAGTATAAAATTTATAAATGATAATGAATGACCGGATGAAGCAGTAGAAAATTATGATTTTCTAATTTTTTTCAGATAAACGGAGCAACGTCTTTGTGACCTTCTAAGGAAACTACTTTGAGAGGGAATATATTATTGTTTTGTAGTTAAAGTGATAAAAGAAATAGTTTTTAATAATTAATAGTGTTTGAAATGAAATATCAAACTGAAACCATTCATTGCCGATTATTTAGGTTAAATATAACAAACACAGTTCCACAGTCACTTAGAGACAATTTGAGTAATGTTATGCCTTGATATCCTTAATGGTTCAAGACAAATGGGTACTTCCTTTTCCATCCCTTAATAACACCTCGTTTAGGTATATTAAATGTTACCAGGGTGGTGACGGAGATTAGTTGGATGTGCATATATTTTGTTTCCCTTCACATCATCTTGGGGACATTAATCTCAAAATATGAATACACGGCCTTACAAAATGTGAAAGGGATCTCTTAAGCTACGTAAATGTGTAATGTACTACTGCTATCTATGAGACACCTACGGAAATTGTGAACACAGATTTCCATTTTAAAGCAATACAGCTGAGTCGTTTAGTAAGGTTGTCTGAAAGTTTAACAATCACTAAATGAATATTCAAAGAAATGTTTTTTTATCAATTTGATTATATCTTTGATTTCCTTAAGATTATAATTTATATACCCCTTATTACCAATATATATGTAAACGTATTATAATTGATAGTTCCTAAATATTGAAATAGTAACCATACCAATAAAAAAGTATTTATCATGTTAAAAATTTACTGACAACATTAGTTTGTTTACAATTTTTTTGAAACAATTCATCTGTCGTTTTATGTGAGTATACTTTGTTTATTATCACTTGATTAGTAGTACTAAATTCTTTTTCCAAATCAAAATTAGACATAAGTTAATTTATATTTCACAGTAAAGAAAATAGATACATCTTCAAGTTAAATGAAAAATAGGAATTCTATCCTTACCTAAACTTAAACTACACAACTGAAACCTTAAAAACAACATATTTTCATTAATACATGAAATTATCTCTTTCCCTTTTTCTTGCGAAATTACGTACCCTTTTAGCTTGATTTGGTGTAACTATTGTGATTTTTACTTGAATATGTGTTTCGAATTTGAGAATCTCTTTCTGAATAACGACACACACTAACAATACACATTCTATCGTATATTTGTCGCATATTCGAGGGGGTGCAAAGAAGTTACATTAATAATGTAATCAGTAAAATTAGGGTTTTTAATAAAATTTATACTTGTATATTCATAAATAATAATTATGATATACAACAAATTAATTTCATAATTTTTATAATCTTCCTAAAAAAATGTAAAATAAATAATAGCCTTGTGAAATGGATTTACATAATTAAGAAACAATTGTAACTGTTGTTCAAATCTTTCATTTAAAGAAATTAAATCATTTACAAGCTATACGTGTATATGAAAAAAATAAATAATTGTTTGTTTAGCAATATAACGTGAATTCATTTGTATCCATGCGAGTTACAGCTAGTATGTGTAACAGTAAAAGTGTTTTGATTTAAAATGAAATGCCACCGATAGTACCGACAGTTCGTAGACGTCCGTTATTTATTATGATTTAAACGCATGTACGTATTGTCTGCTAAAGTATAGACTAAATTGTTAATCAAGTAGTCTTTTGTTTTACTTTAATGAGATGCAGTCATTACTAAATACACATAAAGGAATTTAATTAAATATATAAGCGACATCCTTTAGAGCCGTCATTAAGGGTTAACCTACTGTTCTGCATCAAAGCTTCTCCATTAGTTTGGTATTTATAAGGTGTTCTTACACTTCGTGACGTTTTACTCATGTTTCATGAAAACTTGACTACTCATACTCATAGCTACCTTGAATTTTATATGTTAAATTAATCATCAAATGAAAGAAATATACACGAAGATGGTTTATTTGTAACATGACGTCGTTTCAATGACTAAGTTGTCATCTATGTTGATACACATAAATAAACTTTGTTTCACTGTAATACAATAAAGATTTGTGACAACTGAATAGAATGATCATCAATAAAACTTTACGTCACGTGGTCTTGTTACAAATAAAGTGTTTGTTGGGGGAATTTCGCGTGTTTTCATTAATATAAGGAATGTATAACTTATAACCCATTTTCGAATGAAGTCTCTTTATATGTTCGAGTTCTTTTTACTATCAAGAATCAATTCAGCACATCACACTTTTAATTTAAAATCGATGATTTGATTTTGGACCAAATCTATTTATCGCTGTCGACAGTAGAGCATTCTCTGCTGTCTGAGGAATTCGAAAATTATGAACATTTTTCAGTTTGATGTGTTGTACATACCATGAAATGATTATATTTTATATGAAATTAAGAAGATTTTGGTGTTATATTAAAGACTAGCTACAAATATTGGACGATAATTTTTTTTTCAAAATTAGATGAAACTAATAATAGTTATTTATGTAAATACATAGATGGAATTTATCATTAGTTTCTAAATACAATCATGATCTCGTGTACTTCGAAACTTAAACCAGAACTTAGGGACGCTTTTTTATCTCCTGATTAAAATTTTTTTAAATGTAATAACTATGTCGTTTTTTATACATCTGAGATCCGTATTTTTAATATATTAAAAAAAATGTTTTTAACAATTTCTTTATTCTTCATACGGAAAAAGTTAGAATCATTTACGGTGTATTTGTAAAGTATTTGTTCTGGCGAGTTGTGGTATTATGACAGGAAGGTTTGTGTACATGTGACAATTTAAGATTATCACTTAATCATTGAAACGTCGTTCATTATTTACGTTGTACAAATAGTGTTATTTAAAGGGAATAAAATATTTTAAAACATCGTTTTACTTGGCAACTTGTTTCCAGAAGTGTTGTTCATTACAGTGAATATAACTTCATGTTTATTTAATTTTAAATTAAGAGTGGTGGGAAGCGAGATATTTGGATTTTCCCCAGTGTGGTTCAAAGACAAAAAACCTCTCGGTCATCATTTCCTAAAATAAGAAAACAAGAGAGCATAAAATAGAGTCTACTTAGCACTTTATACTCTAATAAGGTCAGAAGCGAAAAGGAACAAGTGTTACTGGAGACAGACATATAGGAAAATAAAACTAGAGATAGCCTATCGAAACTAAGGCTAGACAGTAGAAAGGTGTAGATCCAGCTAGGTTACCTCGTGATTGCCACATCCGTTTTCACTATAAGTGAACCCCTGAACGGTACTTTTATCATTTGCGTATTTGTTAGGGTTCAACGAAATTTACGAGATTCATTTCTTCCAAATTTGGTAGGACCAAATTTTAAATAGATTTCCAACAAAAATTCCCCTTATTAAAATTAAATTTACTGCATTTTTTTATTTGTTTTTTTAAAAATATTAAATGAATTTATTTTAAATTGTATAAATTTACATTTTAAAGCTCTTACAATTGACAATGCTCTTTCAAGCACGAATGTGCCTAAGAAACTGATACTATTTTATTTTAAATTTCTCACAAAAATCTTGCAAAAAAAACTCTCAATAGATACATTTATTTTGAACAACAACGGATCTATTTAATGTATAAATATGTTATGTAATATATAAAATAGAGATACCACTACTGAATATTTAACCCGACCCGTAAAATTTCTACTCGGTTTGAATATTTTATGGCAGTAATTTGATTTTTGTTGCAGCCAGTGTATAACATGCGTGATAGGTACTGTCTCGTCTTGTAAAAATCTGTCTTCACTCTTCCACAATTAAAACTGTATTTGAGATGCAACGTTTTCATTGAAGAAAATACTCTTAAAATATAATATATCGTTCAAATATCTCATTCCATAAATGAATGATATTTTTGTCTTTACAATTTAGACCAAAATTTGAAAACAAAAATCATGTCTTGGATACAATATCACAAAGACATATCTGTGTATTGAAACTGTATTACTGCGCGTCTTTAAAAATGTTTTTTGTTTAAACTGCAGAAACTGAATCAACCAAATCGAATGTAAAAAAAAAATTACACGAGAAATAAGAAATTGCTAATATACATACTTATAAAGTTGTAATTTGTACAATTTATTATTTTTTTAAATAGCTTGTTTCCTTTTTTGAAGGGTTTGAGTTTAATCAAAATCTAGAATGTAAGGTTTGTTTGGAAAGAAAATGTGTTCGAGTTTTTTCTAAGATAATTTGAGTCCAACAACGTAATAGCTGTTAGTTTTAACCTTTACCTAAGTTCACAAAATATTTTTTTAAAATTTTTGGAACCTTAAAAGTTTGAACTAAGTGTGCTATAATTTTTGTAAGTAATTTTTTTCACGGTACTCAAATAGTAGCACGTGATCAAATTGAGAATAAATCTTTACGACAAAGCGTCAAAAACATTTCACACATTAAAACATGCTTACGGATTTTTATATGTTAAAAATAATTTTTGAATGGTCGAAACTATAGATCTATCAATGTATTTAACGCAAGACTAAAAAGAAGAAAGGTAAAGACATAGCTAGGTTACGTAGTGGTTTTCGCACACATTTACTACAGTGTTCCACTGAGGGATAATTTTATAATATATAAATATTTGATACGCCTCAATGAAATACGAGAGTCATTTTCTTCTATATTAGGAAAGATCGAATTTCTGTCTGGATAGATTACAATAAAAATATCCCATATGCAAATGAAATGTACTGGATTCGTTTTTTTAAGTTATGGTATCAACAGGATGTAGGTTACGTTTGTGCAATCTTTCTAGCTACTGATGTTTGTTTAATCATTTTATAGATATTATGGGAGAGAACAAAAGCAATGTGCTAAGATATACATTGATGTTAATATTTTTCTTTAATGTTAAATAATATAAAAAAATATATGGTTTATTTCATAATGAAGGAATCATTCAAATAATTATTATACCGTTTTACACATAAAAAGGGAACGCAATTTTGTAATGTAATGATTATATCGATACTAAATTTATGAGATTAAAATAAAAAAATCCCGAGTTTAATCCTCCATAAGTAATTAAAGTTAACTGAAAATCCGCTAACTAACTAATAAAAAAAAAAAAATTACCAAATTAGATTTATCATCATATAAAACAAGAAAATATAACATCTTGATTACAAATTACAGTAAGAATATAAAATTAAAAACTAAATTAACAACTAAATGTAATTGTGGAGAATTTAGAATAATAATAAAATAATCGTTCTCAACATATAAAACAAATACTTCAGAAGATAAAATCAACCAGGAAATACAAGGACATAACAGCAAAACATTCACACATCAAAGATAAACCAGTCAAACCCTTTGACAAAAATACCAAAACAAAACAATTCTTACAAACTTCTCTTTATATTTATAAAATATACAGTATTATAAGTGTTAAAATAATGTACAGTCTTGTATAATATTTAAAGTAATTAATTTAAGATAATTTGTCGTACAGTGGCAGTACTTAGTTAAAACCGATGCTTATTGGAACCAACCGTTACTTAATCACATTTATTACAGGTGTGGTGGCATGGGTAATATCGTTATTATAACGGCGTGATTATTATATATCAAGCAGGAATTTCATTTTAAATTCACAAAAAGAAACTAAAATACTGTAAATTAACAATAAAATCACTTGTCTTATGTCATCAATCCTGCATAGATTATTTTATCAAAATAAGTTACGGAAACATTTATCCTCATTAAACTTCCAAAAGTAAAGTTATTCGAACAACACGTTGTTTGAGATAAAAGGAAACATGTAATTTTTACTCTCTAAAATGTTTCACACATCAACTTTTGCATGATATTGTCCACCCCTTGAGAAATACACTTTCCATCAAATTGCAAAAGTTTACTAAATCGGACTACCCAATGTTGAGCTAACGGATGACAAAAAAAAAATAAAACATTTATTGGAAAATACTAAAAATTTATCCTTTGTGGAGCATCATCGATATTTTAGCACTTTCTTTGGAAATTAAAATTGAAAATACTTTGAATACAACACATAGTTGCGAAATGAAACTTTCTTAATTTTAGTTGTTTTGAGAAAAATGGAATCGCTGCAGGGTGACATTGCATTCATCCAGCATGAGAGATTACACTTTATATTAAAACCTTTTCTTGCATACAATATAGGCGTGGGGGTTTCCAATAATTTATGTACAATTGATGAAGAATGGAAATTCTATGTCGGATTTAGTAATATTCACAACTTTAACTTATTGTTCGTATGATCTTCATTTTTGAAGTAAAATTTTATGTTTGAATGAGAGTATTGTACAGTTTTTAAGATATTTAAAATATGTACAATTTAAAATATGAAGTAACTTCCATTTAAATTTGAAGTTTTAAGACAATGTATAAATATATACGAAACGTAGTCATAACTAACGAAATACCCAACATTTCGTGTTGCATACGTGTCTGAAGAAATCCTACTTCATGCTGTAACACACCTTGACAAAAGTAAATCAAAATTCTGAGCAGACAGACAAAATTCTCATTGTAATCTATTATTAGTAACTGAAATTAAGCTAAGTAATAAAAACAACATAAATGTAAATATATTTATTCTAATGTAAAAGAAGGAAACCTCTAGTATTTACAATTACAGTGGAAATGTAAAATTTATATCTAAGTCAACAAATAAAGGTTTATCAACAAATAAATACTTCACAATTTAACAACAGACTAAAATAATCATTCTAAACACATAAAACATTGATTTCAGAAAAGCTAAATCAATCAGGAATTGCATGATCTTAACTACAAAACACTCATACACCAAAAATCAATCAATGAAAGACTCTCACAAGAACTGTTGCTTAAAATCTTCTCTTTTTAATTTAAACGATTATTATAAACGTTAAAATAATTTACAGTCCTGTATAATATTTTATGTAATTAAAGAGGTTCATTTGTTGTACTTAGTTAAGACCCATGATTAAAATGCAAGCCGCCGTTACTTAATCACGTTTAATACAGGTGTGGGTGAGTGTTACAGCCTTCTTCTCTTAATATATCAAACAGGATTTTCATTTTAACTTTACAAACAAGAGACCATAATACTCTAAATTAGCAATAAATAATAACATAATAATAATATATTATAAATTAACAACGAAACAATATTAATTATTACATGTTTTATGTCGTCTCTCCAATTAATTCTGAAGAGATTTTAAAATTAAAATATATAATTAACGATTACTCTCATTAAACTTCATAAAATTAAGTAACTGGGATAACACGTTGTTGTGTTAAAATGGAACACGTACTTTGACTCTCGTGGATGTTTTACGTAACAACGTTTGCACGATATTATCTACTCCTTTAGACATCCACTATACATTAAATTATAAAAGTTTAAGTAAATTAGACGATCCGATTTTGAGATAACGTCTCACAAAAATTAAACTTACATATATTTCGAAAATGTTCTAAATATATCCTTAGTGCAGCGTCATCGCTATTTCCGCAGCATTACAATACTTTTGGGGAATTTAAAACTAGAATCATTGAATACAATACAGAGTTGTGAAATGAAAATTACTACATTTTATTTGTATTGAAAAAAACGGAAATGCTGCAGAGTAGCAATTAATTCATCCAGCGTGAGGGAATGATATTAAAATCACTTTATATTACAATCTCTTCTCATATACAATATAGGGATGGGTTATATAGGGTTTTAACACTTAAATGTTTACAATATATTGAGAATGGAAATTATAATTTGGATAAAGTAATAGTCAGTAGTTGCTGTTCGTATGAAGTTCATTATTGAAGTACATTTTATATGAGAGTACAGTATTTATAGTAATTAAATCATTTTAAATATGAAAAACTTTAATTTAAACTTTCAAGACAAAGAAATCTTAGTCACGACAAACAACCGAAAGTTGTGATTAGATCAAAGAAACATATAGTGGGTTGTATATGTCTCTCAACAAATCCTATAAAATGTTACACCTTCTTATGACACCGAGATCGTCAATTGTTTTTTGCCTTTACTCTATAGATTCTGTCTTACACATTGTCTAATTATCGAACGAGCTTTGGAGTTGAACATTGTGTTTCTATCTAGGGACATAATGTACACAATTAATTACATTTATTTAGAGACTTTATTATTGCTTCATATAAAAAGTTATATTTGTATATATAAAATGTTATTTCATTTATCTTAAATTAGATATTTCATGCGTTTTATATGATGATTTAAAATATTACCCTCCAGCAATCCATGTTTGGAAAATAAAACTCACAAACTAGGATTCGTTGGGAATATAAAAAAAGCTTTTTTACCCTATTCTAAAAAAATATTTTTGTTTACAAATAACTGACTGATAGATATCATCTTCTTGTAGTAAAGAGAGTAATGTAAAATATAGTCTCGAATTATGTGAACAATGTTTTCGTTGGAAATGATCTGTGCAGTATCTTACGTGCTTTCATGTTGTGTACATTTTGCAATTTCACTGTTGTCTATTATTCCTTCACTTATTCTGGAATCTAATAACTTTTTGTATTATTATTATTTAACCTTCGAATGTCCCACAACAATTCACTTTTCCTAAAGCTTCCAATTAAATACAATATATTTTTATTTGTATTTATATTTCACAATATATTTCACTCAGGTCGAAAATAATGTAGCTAACGTCTAACACGCAATAGCTACATTTGTAAAATGCGTAATATTAAATGCAAGAGTGTTGTATGCTACATCTTTTAAAATATATTTTTGATGTAATCGCTCCTTTTACTGAATTTTAAAATGTTAAAACTACTATTATGACTACGACTTTGTATTGTGGTCCTCCCTGTAGTGGTTACATCAAGCATCAACCACCACTTTTCTCTTGTCGGTCTCTACTCTGACTAAAGATGTGTTTATGTTAAGTAACTCCCCACCTACAATGTGATTGTTCTACACAGTTGTTATTTTAAGGTACAATATTTACTGTTTACATCATTACTCAAATAAATGCAAAGAATTTTATCAGTGTACACTAAGGTTTATGGTAAACTGCGTACAGCGGCTCACCATAGTGATTACAATTATTCTAAAGGCACACTAATTGGATATATACCATTTTTTGCATGGGTTATATCCATCTTTCATCTTTCCTATCAAACCTCTCTTGACCAAATCTTGTTCTTTCCGAGACTGACGCTATTAGTGTATTTGAGGGTTACGGAGTCTTAATTTGTATATTCTTTACTTCCTTTTTTATAAAATAATGAGAACCGTATAGTTTTACCCTTAAAGTAACAAGAAAAAATATATTGTAAATACTTTAATAGTCCCATTTATGTCTATCAAACTCAACTCAAAAAATTAAAATATCTACGAATTCAGAAGCGCCAGTGCCCATATTACTGATTGAAAAACTAAGTTCAATAATAAAGTCAGTAAAAAAAAAATGAAATAGTAATATATATCTATACTTAAATAATGCCTGACGTCGACGTAATATTTCAAAGGTTATTTCTACCACTAAATTTTATAATATAATTGAATCTGCGTAAGGAAAAAAGTATCAAGTTTCAATTTTTATGCGTAATTTTTGAGTGAGTAATAATTGTTGTGAGATTAGGTGGGACTTCAGACCCAGGTATGTTTGAGAACACACACATTATATATATATAATGAAAAAATAAGTAAATAAATAAAGAATTTAATAATTGAGGGTTGTAAAAGAATTTATGTTCACTCTGTTTAATAATAACAAATAAATTGATTGTATGACAACTAATTATTCATAAAATTTATACACGCTTTAGTTCGTATGAAACCAAGTACAGTAAAAGAAAGTACATTTTTATTTTATATAATAATGCGTTATAAAGTTTGTCCTTGTTCTGTTCAACTACCGTCAGCTTAGAACTTCTTCGTAGGGTTTATCAGCTTTGCATAATCCTGCATCACTTCCAACTCGTTTTATAAAAAAAAATCCTATCATTTATTTTGTTATAAATCCTGTCTTAGGAAAGGTGAAATATTAAAAACAATAGTTGTTCCCTTTATGTAATTGGTTCAGTCTTAACAAACTGGGAAAAGCAATTGAATATCCCGATTACTCTAATATAAACTTCTTACAACTTATCGTGTGATGATGAACACAATAATGATTTAATTGGTTATGAGTGAGCATAATGTTCATTCTTACTTGGTGGGGTGAAGAATAATTCAAATTGGCTTTTACTTATCTGATCGATTTGCCCGCCGTATATATATAGGTTGACTCAATTTAGCCAATGGTAAAGGTTCAAGACAAATTTAAGTCTGTCCTCATGTAGCGCTCTACTGCCTGTAATAAATAAAACGACTCAAACCTTGGTATATAAACGACAGAAATATATATTATGAATAACATGATACGATTTAAAATCAATAACTGTGGGAACTCACCAATGCCACTTGAAATTAAAAATAAGGCGGATAAACTCATCTGACTAAAAAATATGTCCTAAAAAATTATAGAAAGCTTACTAAAACCGAATTTTAAAAGACAAAAATGAGGAGAAGGAGAGGAAGACTTGTAGAAATACTGTAATGTGCAGTGTATCGGGAAATATGATTGACTGGAAGGACATGGGGAGAAGTGAAGACTTGAAACGGAATTTACTGCAGTTAACTTATGACTAATCTATGTTCCTTTATGAGTGAACTACAACCCTTTACTTTTCCAGTGAATTATTTTAATGTTACAAAATGCCATCGCGTATTGACTTACACGTGGAATTCGTTCTGATGTCTTTGTATGATTTTTGTATTAATTTCAATCAAAATTACCCCACAAACGTGAGTTTTATGTCCACAAATATCTAAATTCCTTGTGTCTAAGTATTTTAGTTCAAATTGTTAACATATTTTCAATGCACCATCTCTCATCGCCACTTAATTTTCCTTCGTTGCCCTTTCAAAACGAGGTCTTTATTTACTCCATCTGCCAAAATTATTTGTCTTTCTTAATAAATTTACACATATTTATTGAAAAAATAAACAAAATTCTAGCAATGAAAATTTTATGAGAAAGAGCCGTGCTGTAATTTGATGAATAGCAATTGTAATTTAAACAAAGCAATAGACAGTATCTCCAACTCCACAGTCACTCTATGCAAAAACAACGAAGTGTAACTCATACTAAGTATCTTTTGGTACTATATCGGAATGTTGTCAATTTGATCGAAGAGACTATTTAGTTTTATTTAGATGAATCGGTTTACTTTTCATTAAAGTAGTGAAGAAAATACGTCTTTTCTTGAACTAGTATACATAATGTAGCAGGCTTCATGGAAAGGCGATGAATTTGATTTGATGAGTGTAACATGCATGATACTGTCTATTCATGCAAAATCCTGTCTTTTCCCAACCATAAATAATTAATAAGCAGTACTAGCTTCGAAACATTTTCCATGAAGAAATTACCTTTAATGTACAACGAACTCTTTCTTTACTTCTTTTAATTTAGGAGTGTTATTTTCTTTTCTTTACAATTTAGATCAACGGCTCTGAAATAAATATCACAAAGGAATATGGCTGTTACGTTTTCTGTTATTCTATCTGCAGAAACTAAATAATCAAAATCAAACGTAACCAAAAACGTTTTTTTTCAATATATTTAGTTTTAAAATTATAATTTTCGACATTTTATTTATTTATAAAAACTAATAAATTTAGTAGTATTTTATTTATTTTGATACAAGCGATAATGAAATTTGCTCCAAGAATAGAAGGTAAATAGAATTTATTAATTTCAGATTAATGTCAAAATTCTTGTCTAATCAGTGGAATGCATTCGTAGAGCATTTGTTGACTCTTATAGCTTCATCACGATAACCCTTTCTGTTTGTTGTAACGTAGTTTATTTGAACGAGTTCTTGGCCTAAGAGACAATCTTGCATAACTAAAGCACCTTGACTACATTGGTGTTAACGGCATACAATTATATACTCTTAAAAAAAAACCCCCATGCAACTACGGTGTTCCCTCCCTTCAACATGTTGATAAAATGAAAATAGTAATGACAGACCAGATGATGGCATTCCCATTTTAAGATTTTCAGAATTGTTTCAGATAATGGAGACGACATCTTCCTGGCCTTCCAAGGGAGCTACGTTGAAGTAATATAGTATTCATTTGTAATTAATGTGACAGGGAATGTACAATTAATTAGTGACATTAGTGTTTTTAAAAGGAGACAGTAAATAGGTAAAATCAAGTACTCAAAAACACATGTGGTAAACATAAAATATGTTGGATTTAAAAAAAAAATATTACGTTTTAGTCGTAGGAACTTGTCAATTTATCCCACTATTTAGAGCCAATATTCTTTTTATTCAGTTTGAAATTAAAATTACATATCAAACTGTAACCATTAAATTCCGATTATTCTTCTTAAATATAACAAAAACAATTTCCTAGTCTCTTTTAAGCAAGTTGAGTAATATTATATCAAGATAACACCCATAATGCTTCAAGAAAAATGAGTACTTCCTTGTTCATCCCTTAATAGCACCTCGTTTAGTATATTAAATGTTATCAGGGTGGTGACGATGATTATTTGGATGTGCATATATTTTGTTCCCTTCACAACTTGGGCACATTAATCTCAAAATATAAATAGAAGCGCTTATAAAATAAATAAGGGAATTCTAAATATACTTATATGTGTAACGTACTCTTATCTATGAGAAAGCTACGGAAATTGTAAAAACAGATATATATTTTAAAAGAATACATCTTAGCCAGAACGTTGACTCATCGAAAAATCAGAAAGAGTTTTTTATCAATTTTTTCGTATTTTCAGTTGTAATGTTTTTAAATACGTTGTTACTATTGATAACTTTTTGTAAATATTACAATAATTTCGTTACCTTATTAATAAATCAGTTGTCCTTATTATTAAGTTGAAAACTAAATGGTAATTTGTTTTAAAGCTTTTTAAAATTATTTATCTATTGGTTTAAATGATAATCTTTTGCTTATTGCCTTTTGGTTATTAATACTAAATGCTTTATTAAAACCAAAATAAATAATAATAAATTTCTCACATAAAATGCCCATAAAGAACACTTTCTAGAAGTTACTTGAAAAAAATAAATTGCATCTTCATGTCCATAAAACCCATATAATTTACACAACTGGTATATTAAAAACAATATACATTCATTAATACAGAAAACTATCTACTTAACTTTGTCTCGTGGATGTTTAAAAATTAAAAAAAAAAAACCCTTGTCGAAATAGACTCATTTGGAATTATCTTCCTGATTTTAGTTGAATATATGTTTACAATAAGGAAGACAAAGAAGGTCTCATTACCCACTTTAATATTCCATACCAATTTCACCTATAGATAACAGTAGATTTGTAGAAGTGATTTAAAATAAATTTCCACAGGTATTACCTACATATAGTTTCAATACGTTATTTAATTATAATTTAAACGTAGACAATAGAGTCTGTTAAAGTATTGACTAAATTGTTAAGTAATTAGTCTTGTATTTTAATTTAATGAGAACATACATAGGACCCAGTCATTACTAAATACACCTTCAGGAATTTAATTAAATATATAAGCGACACACCTTAGAGCCGTCAGTAAGGGACGATATATTAAACCCAGCGTTCTGCATCGGAGCTTCTACCTTAGTGTGATATATAAAAGGTGTTCTTACACTACGTGACATTTGCTTCGTGTTTCATAAGAATTTGACCACTCACAGTCACGTCTATATCGGATTTTATGTTTACGAAATCGAACAAATACACACTAAATGAAAGAAATCACGGAAATAGACACGGATATGCTTTATCTGAAAAATGATGACGTTTCAATGACTATGTTGTCATCTTCAGTTACATATTATATACTAACCTTGTCCCACTGCAATACAACGATATGTAATAACTGAATAAAATGACTGCCATTCAAACATGACGTCACCTCTTTCTGTCAATTATAGAATTTATGAGTGTTTCTTTGGTTCGGTGATTGAACTGACTACTAGTTTTGGTGATATCTTGTAAATAATATTTGTAATGTTATTTAAATATCTGCTTTTGTTTTAAAAATTTATTTTTCAAATTCCAAAGTAAGTAAAATAATTTTGAAGTATTCGGATTTCAGAAGCGTTTTTAATAGATCAAGGATGTAATTTAAACCAAAATCGAATGATGTCTGCCTCTATTTTTGTGACATTTTATTATCAAGAATCGGTATTCTAATTGGTTCGGCAGTTTATGGTTTAAATTTAAAATGAATGATAAGATTTTGATCCAAATCTAATAATTTTAAAAAGGATGGAAATGGTCACGCTGTGGATACTCTACTATCTGAGGAATTCGGAATTTATGACCATTTTGCAATGTCGTGTGTTGTCAATCTTATGGAATGACAAGATTTTTTGAACATAAAGAAAGTTTGGGGTTAAAATACAGACAAGCTACAAATATAACTATATTTAAAATTTTACCCAAAATAGATGTAACTATTTTAGTCATATATTTGAATACATAGTTGGAATCAAACATCAGAGTCAACGTCCATGTTCTTGTGAACCTAGAAACCCAAAACAAAAATTATAAAAGAAATTAATAGTAAATATAATAATCATATTTTTAAGCACACAGTTTGAGTTGTCAGTTTGTATACCATTTATTGTTCGTATTTTACAAAATATTTTATTCTTCTAGGAGACAAAAGAGAAAAATTTACTGTGAAATCATAAAGTATTTATATTACCAAGTTGTAGTTGTAAACGTAGACAGGAGCGTTTGTGTGAATTTAACAATTGAGCACGATCACTTCGTCATTGGAACACGTTCTTGTATTGTATTATACAAATAAAGTGTTTTGATTATCTGGGAAAAAAATTGTTTTATGTTGTGATTTCAGTTTCTATGTTGTTTCTTACAGTGAATATTTATGTAATTATTAATTTACCAAATGTTGGGAGCAAGGTAGCTTGTGGTATAAAAGTAAAGAACCTCTCGCCCCAAAGAGAAGAAACACGAGAGCATAAAATGAGACCTTTTAGCCCTTGAATATTCTAATAACGTCAGAATCGAAAAAAGGAAAAGAGTAATTAGGGTGAGATAGGAAAGTTGAAAAAGAGTCTAACCTAAGACTAATAAGGAGAAAGTTTTAGCTTAATCTAAGTTATCACTTGTGTGTCACATCAGTTTTTACTATATGTGAACCCTTAGAAGTAATTGTCTAACATCTGCCTATTTGTCTAGGTTCAACATTCGACATTCGCTTTCTTCCAAATTTAGAAGAGATCGGATTACGTTCTAAATAGATCTATGTAAATATATTGCATTCCTTAAATTTCTTAAATTAAAGTGTATAAATTTATATTCTTTTTACGGCTCTTTCGGTTGATAAAAGTTTTAGAAAAACCGATACTATTTAAACAACAATACTATATATCTTGACCAAGTCTTATGAAAAATGTATCCTCAATTAGTAGCCTACATATATTTCTACAATGGATCTATTTAATATGACTCAATTTTCATTAAATATTTGAAATAGGATTATCAGTCTTGAATAATTATACTCCAAGATCAAATTTGAGTTGGGTTTTTTAATTTATTTATGCCTGCTATATGATTTTATTTTTTACGAGGATTGCGAATTATTTTCCACGATCCGCCTCAATTTACAATTCAGTGGCAGAACAGTAAAATATTTCATCGCTCCCCCCCACCCATTTTCCTTGCAGCGGTTTTTTTTTCTTGGTGACAAGAGATTTAAGGCGTCAAGTTTGATGTACGAAACAGATATTCAAAATCCATTGTGCTGTTCGTCTTATTCATATTTTTTAATCGTGTTGGTTTTATGTTATAATTGTTCGTTGTTCCATAGACCAGGTAACGAGGACTCATCTGTGTTTCTTTAAGGATACACATTGTCAGGGGCAAAGTAATGCATGCAGTCGTTTGCAACATTATCACTTTGTTTCAGATATAAATTAAAAAACGTTCATACGTTTAAAATTGTATTTTGTACAAATATTAAATTGTATTATTTTAAATAATATTTATATATAAACAGAACGGGAATATTACTTTAACCTAAAGTAGTCGAAAACAACCAAACGTAATAATTTTCTATTTTCTGCAAATTATAAATTGGGGTTTTCCTCAAATGCTACCATTTGAAAAAAAAGATTACTTTATAAGCGATTATCTAAGCACAGTATCATGAAGCAATATTTTTGCACGTCCTATTCGTGATGCACATAACAAACCTGGATCGATGTAGAATTATTTTTGGTTTTTTGGTAATTCAATCATAAAATATAAATTTGTTGTACGTTCGAAATTGGTTTGGATAGTTTCATATTTCATAAAAAGCTGTATTTACTAGAACCGTTTGAACCAATGTTGAAATTTTCGATGGTCTAATACTGTAGGATTTCATCCATTTCCCCTCATATTCTCGAACATGCATTTAGAATAGAACAGAATTGGCGATCAATTCGTTCTGTTTGGATGTTTTGAAATTTGTCTGAGCAAATAATGATCTTTTTATGATTATCAGTAAAGCAAGATTGTGTTTGTTTCTTTGTGTCAATGTGGATTCTCTCTGTATATAAGACTAGCTTTTACTAGCGAATTTTTGTACTTGTAAATCCTGAACATATTTTCATATTATAAAAAAAGAAACATGTTTCAACTCCACATGACATTATGAGATTGTATTATTTAAATTATGTCACCGTACTTTATAATCTTAAATACCAGATCAATAAAAATTCTCTCTTAGATTCTTCTTACTTTTATAAACATTTCTAAAATTAAAAATAACTAGGCAAAAAAAAAAAAAGTTATCAGTAAAACAAAAAGTCCCCTAAATCAAACTGTTTTAAAATTAGATAAAATGGTGACATTGCTTGTACCATAGTGAAACTTGGCACGTATTATTTATTATCACAACATACAATCTCTGAATTTAATAATGTTACAATATTTCTGAGTGTAAAATATTTCTAGTTTTTTTCGCTTGAGATAATTAAAATTAATTGAGTTGTGAGTTTTTGGACTGAATATTCCGGTATATAATAAATTGTTATTAATTATACATGCCAAATATTTCTGTGATTAATCCCTTTTTATATTTAATTCTACATATATCAAGGTTTGTTTTATGGATGTTTGAATATTTTGGTGAATGAAAACTTTCAGGACATTTCACGTTATTTAAGGCAAATATCAGTTTGTACGTATTATCGGCATAAATGTTATGTGTGTGCTATCTGTCCAGCTTCTGGTGGAGTTATTATTGTAATAATTGGATAGACAAAATGGTACAGAGCAAAAGCTGTTCTCAGTTATAGATTAGTATTTATTACTCTACCATATTTTCTATAATATAATAACATATTTAATTTATTTCATAAGGGAAAAATTTATTATTCATAATAAACACAATTTTGAATGTTATTATTTTAAAACAAATAAATAGATACATTTTTAATTTATCAGATTCGAATACCAATTTCTCAGTTGGATCCGCCATCAGTAACTGAAATTACCTCGAATCACTTTAATAATAAAAACAACGTAAATAAAAATAGATTTATCCTAATGCAAAAGAGAAAACTGGAACAATCTTATTTCAAAATAAAGTAGGAATACACAATGTAAGTCTAAATTAAAACCAAAGGTATATTCCACACAATTTAACAAAAATATAAAATAATACTGTGAACATATATTAGTCACATTTTAGAAAAGCAAAATACAAGTGCATTACGGCAAAACTCTCACACACAAAAATAAATCAATCAAACCTCTAAAAACAATTACAAATCAGAAAGCAGCTTACAAACTCCCCTTATAGATCGAGATATTATGTATGTGTATGTTAAGTCTTGTGAAAAATTTTAAGTAATTAAAGTAAGTCATTTGTTGCGCAGCGTCAGTACTTAGTTAGATTATATGGTTAATGCAAGCCGCCGTTACTTAATCACCTTTAATACAGGTGTGCCACCCTCCTTCTCTTAATATATCAAGCAGGATTTTCATTTTAACTTTACAAACAAGGGACCATAATATCACTTTGCTGTAAATTATTTTTAATATAATGTAGATGTTTTATATCGTCTCTCAATCCTAAACAGATTCTTTAATAAACATATAACAAACTCACGTTATTCCCAATAACCTTCAAAAACTAAGTTACTTGGTTGTCACTTTCTTGAGATAAAATGTGACACATAATTTTCACTCTCTCAGATGTTTTACACAGCAACCTTTGTACGACGTAGTCCCACTCCTTGAGACATACACTTTATATCAAAGTATAAATGTGTGACAAAATTGGATCATTGGATCAACCGGTTTTGAGATAACGAATCATAAAAATAAAACTAATAGATATTTCGATAATACTCTAACTATATCCTTTTTACAGAATTATCAATTTATCCGCAGTATTACAATCAATACATTCTTGGGAAATATTTTGAACACAACTTACAGTTGCGAAATAAAACTTGCTTCGTTTTAGTTGTATTGAGAAGAATGGTATCGCTGTAGGGTAGCATTGCATTCATCCAGCGTGAGAGATTAGACTTTATATTAAAAATTCTCACATACAATATAGGCCTGGAGTTTTCCAACAGTTAAATATTTACAATTTATGAAGAATAAGTTTGATTCAGTAATATTCAAAACTTGTTGTTCGTAAGTAGTTTATTTTTGAAGTATATTTTATATATTTGAATGCGAGTATTGTACAGTATTTAAATTAATTTAACCTTTTAAAATATGAACAAACTTCAACTAAAATTTAAACATCCAAGAAAATATGGGGAACAAATCCAAGATATGAAAAAGAAAAAAAAAGTTCTTAAGTTATAATTAGATCAAAGAAACATATAGTATATGTTGCATACGCCTGTCAACAAATCCCACCGCGTGCTACAGCATCCCATAACACCAATATGTTTAACTGATTTGTGGCTGTAAATAATTAAATAACGTAAATTCTGTTTCTCATGTTTTATAATTATTGAGTGAACGTTAGAAATTAACATGATTTTTCTGTTCAGGGACATAATTTTCACAAAAAATTATTTTAATTTAATATTTATCTCGGAGTTTTACTATTGGCCCCTTCACTCCATGTTCCTGTTATTATTTGACCTTTGACTGATCGACAACAATTCACTTCTTCGAAAGTTTACAATATCTTTCGTTTCATACCTCTATATATCAAATATATGTTTTAACTCGGCTAAGAAACAATCAGGCCAACATACAACATCCACTAGCTATGTGTCATATCGCATGTCTCAGTTGTTGCACTTTATGTGTTGTGAAATATATCCTCGATGTATTCGCCTCGTTTACTGAATCTCAAAATGAGAATACTAGTATCATTACTGCGACTTTGTCTTGTTCCTCTACGTTGTACTTAGACTTATATCAGACATCCCTTATTACTGTGTTCTTGTCTGTCTCTACTCTGACTAACGTTGTGTTTATATGAAATAATCACACAGTGAAGAAGCACCTATTGATGTTGGTAACTCGTAGCTTTCATGTCTTCTTAGTTTCAAAAAGTTATATTTATTAACATCTTGATACGATTTTACTTGAGATTAAAAGTGTCAAAACACTGAAAAGATAGTTAGCTATATATTATGAAAGAATGTGACGAAACGCTGTTCCCAATAACAGGATTTTTATTATATTATTAAACTAAATTTAAAGGTATTCGTTCGCATTTTACTTGCTTGCAGGCATTTTGTAATAACGAAAGGCGGTGGACATTATCAAGGTAGGTTTTACAGTTTAATCATAGCAATGGTTTTATAATGTCTAACCCCATCATACAATATAACACAACCATTACAGAAGTTGGTTTCATGGGCCTTGTTAGAAATGATAAAATGTATTGTTAGAACAAAAAGGCATAATCCGGTAGTTAAAGTTTTATAGAAGAGTTTTAATACGGTTTGTCTTGGCGTCGGCTAGGGAATAACAAGTTTCGTAGATGTCTAAACGTGTCTAAACTTTTCGGGCGTTTCAATGTCTAGAGGCTGGCTGGCATCGAAGCTGTGCATATTTGAAGCAAGGTGCACTCAAAACGCTCGTGTCTATTAGGTGAGATATACCCTCTAAAGCTCGTAACTATATTTTATCGGAAGGTCAACGTTCAAAATTACAATTTTAACAATACCTTTGCTATCGACGAGAGATGGTATTATTACAACATGCAGAATTTAAATCTGCAAATTTTTATCTAATTTAATCTGTTGTAAGTTGAATAACACGCGAGATAATATACTTATAATACACTAAATCAGATTAAAAGTGCACAATACTGTTCTATACAAGGACAATATAAACAGCTAAACCAAGTTTTTTCGTCCCTATCCTAATTTTTGTTGCAGGTATATTCCTTAGTTACAGACCACAACTGCGACGGACGGATGGTATGTCGAAAATATGTTTTCGATTTTCTGAGACATTTAGTTTCCTTTGCTTTATGATCTTGAGAGATGGGAGACAAAATTTACACTTTATTTTACAATAACTATTTGGAGTAATTGGATAACAAGTAGAATTTAAAACAGCAAATTGTTGACACTAATTTACACTCTTGACTTGAATGTTATGGACATGTAATGTTTTTAATTTACTGCTAATCCTAATTTTGCCATTTGATTATTTTTCACATTGACACACAAACTATCTTTTTCACCGTATTATTTTTTGTAGCAGGCTTTCATGTTCATGTAATACGACTACAATAAGCGGCCAGCGAGTTGAAAATAAGTTTTCCTTTGACTGTGAAACCAAAGTCATCAGTTTTTTTTACTTTCAATATATATCAACACTCACTAAACTACATATTCTGGGTAAAATATGGGAAATATTGTTATCACCCCTAGTGCATATTAGACAAAGTTTTAGTTAAGGAAAATTCTTAATTTATTAATTGTGTTAGACCTGTGTGAACTAAATTTATTCGTATGTTGTTTCCATAACAATTACTCCTCTTGCTTTTCTTTGATGTCGTAAGAAAATCAAAAACACAATCTTCAAAACCATATCTCGCTAAAATCGAGGGTTTGACCTGTTAAAAATTGCTAGCCACACACTCAGCTAAATTGCTTGAAAATGCTTCTGTTTTAATAAAATCCAAATTTTCCATATACAGTAAATTGCCTCTATTGTATCGTAGATAACCTTACGTTACCCGTTGAGTGAGTTTTAATTATATAAGCTTGAAGATAATTTTATTCATATTTTGAGATTAATGTCCCCAAGTTGATGTGAAGGAAACAAAAGATATGTACACCCAACTAATCTCCGTCACCACCCTCGTAGCATTTAATATACTAAACGAGGTGTTATTAAGGGATGAAAAAGGAAGTACTCATTTGTCTTGAAGCATTAAGGGTGTTATCTCGGCATAGCATTATTCAACTTGTCTGTGGAATTGTGTTTGTTGCATTTAAGCAGAATAATCGGGAATGAATCATTACAGTTTGATCTTCTTATTTAAACTTGAGTGATTAGATTCAAATATCATTGTCGATTATACATAAAGAATTGGTTAGAGATACTTACATATTAATATTTTTTTATTTGAATATCACGCAATAAGGAATGAGATCAGTAAAAGCGAAACCTAGTTTCAACTTTTAATTTATATTTAGATGACACATTTTACTTACCAAGTATACAGGACGTGTTTGGTAATCGAAAAAAATAATTCAACCTTCGGATTTTGACTTATCTACAAAGCTTCCGGAACCAAAAAGTAATTTTCGGTATACCATTCGTCCTACAAGACCTTAGAAACAAACGTTACCATTGCATTTATATGTTCTGATTGTATTACAGTGTATGATAAGGCTAGGTAAGTATCTAAGAACCAATGTGGTAACCTAACAAATTGTTTTTTACTTGAATGATTAGAGTAAGTTTGATACTTAGATTGGATTATTCTGACAGGATTAATAACAAATATTTTTGGTATTTTAAATTTAACAGTAACGAATGGGTTTTGATTAAGCGATTACTCTTTTCAACTCCTGAGATATAACTATTTGTATATCTGTTATAAATATTTGTGTGTACTAGTGGGCTTCTAACAAATGAAGATGACAACAAATAATTGAAACGTCGTCTTGAATTAATAAAGTGCTTGTTGTGAAAAATAATGTTTTTTTTTTCATTTGTTAATTGTAGTTTCTACAGGTGTAATTCTTTTTTAATGAATAAACTTTTATGATATATATTTTTCTGTATTAAGTTTTTGCTTCCTGTTCCAGATGCTGTAGTCGGATTACTCGCCATACAATGTCATAAAGGTAAATCCTGTTAACACAAACTAACAAACTAAAAAATAACAATTTATATATATATATATATATATATATATATATATATATATTTGTGCAATACAAGTACAAGACGACTTTTAAACGATTCGTTATCCTCAGTTGCTTCACACACACAAACCCTACTGAGACGGAACTGTGACACCATGAAGTCGTCTTGTATTTGTATTGCAAAAATATAATGATTTATTTGGGACTACGTGTATTCATTCATTTAATGATTAAAGTATCTACGAGTGTAGGCCTATCTCATTACAGTTTATAAAAATACTAATTACTTAGATTGAACCAATTTTGAAAACATTTTACATAATCCATCGATGTAAATAATGATGGGATGTTATCTATCTTATCGAAAATACGAACTTTTACTCCTACCTATTGGTGGGCTTCGTTGGTTGATGACCCAAATCGTTGAAAATATGATTCGAATACTGTTAATATATTAGTCTTATTGGCTTTTCCGAAAGTTTCAGAGGAATTCTAAAGGATAAAAAATGTGTAAATCATACGTAATATCATGTGATAACTTTATGAAACTTGAAAAGATATAAATTTATAAGTGGAAAAACTTAAGCTTGACTCTATATGTTTAAATTTATAATATACATTAAAATTGGAATGTAATTAATTTTCTACTTATTTTGGTTTGAGGTAAAAACTTCCTGTAGAAAAGTTTATTTTAAATTTCAAGTTGTTTTTTTATTTGAAGTTTTTTCAACATGTTATCACAGTTTTCCACACTTTTATAATGACTACCTAAGAGTACTCTCGTCTCTGCCATGTAATAATGTTAGCATTATTTTAAAATGAAAAATTAAATAAAAACCGTTGTACATATTAGTTTGGCGTTGTTTCTATTGTTTTTTATTGATAAATTTCATTATGATCGATAAACGCGCTTAGTCGTAACTGCGTAACAAAGATAGAGACTAAATGCCAAATTGTCGAATTTAACAGTGGGAGTAGAATAACACCACACTTCATTTTATATTAAATGGTAATGTTCAGTAGTATTAACTCTTTTTCGATTACCAAACCTAACTACATTATGATCCTGTGCAATGTGATATTACGGTTCCCCTTACATCAGTAAATTTACAGTATACTGAATAATACGACGTTAAGTGTCACAATTTATTATGATCCAGTGCCACTATGTCGAGTTTACTGTTTTATAATACACTAACTCACGTCTATTTATGTTTATTGCACTTTCGTATTAGATATTCATTGAAGAAAATAAATTTTCTCTTGATGTAAAACTTTCAGAGAATTGTGTTATAAACACAGATTTGTGAAAACCGTAATATATATTTGAAAATGCAATGTAGTATTAATTTCCTAGTGAACCTACGTTGTCACAAACGAAATCTACCTTCGGCTTATAGCTGTCTGTTTTCAATACTGGAACAGCCAAGTAAGTAAAGACGTCAGACCACAAAATGTTTTTTCTATTAATTCTTGAATTTTTAGTCTAAAAACAGAAAAAAAAGTGATTTTCGGCATGTCGTACGTTGTTGTCTTCCGTAC
Organism: Aphrophora alni; assembly: GCA_963513935.1. NCBI lineage: Eukaryota > Metazoa > Arthropoda > Insecta > Hemiptera > Aphrophoridae > Aphrophora > Aphrophora alni. The sequence continues at coordinate 131,560,455 of OY740767.1, forward strand.
GTAAGCAAGATAACTAAATTTAGAAAAAATATCAGATATTGAAACTGAATTAAATCATCTGGAATTAAAGAGTTTACTTTGTTTTTGTGAAAAACCAATAACTTTCCACCCAAGCCAGTTAAACCAGGAGATCTACTGGACTAGCCTGAATCATTGGGACCCGGTACAAAACTCTGCACCTGTATCCCCAAGATATAACCCAGACGAAGATAGTTGGCAAATTCCCAGAAGCAGGCAACCGTTACCATGTCCCCTTATTATATCTATTTTGTTGGTGTTTTTATATTCTTAATGTATTTAATTATTTAGAAACAAAATTTGATAAGAGTAGCTATGATTCACAATTGACAGTAGATTTTATTGTTGTATTACATATTGTGTGGAGCCTTTGGGGTGTTGCAGTGATAGGTATGTGGTGGTGTCTATTTTGTTTTTGAAGATATTGTGACAGTCACCATAATTCGACTGGCTCATCTTCCGATCATGGTCATAGCTCCTAGCACCCCTGCTGCCTCAGTGATGTCCACCAGCTTGCTATATCTACCTATCCTATGTTCATTTATTCCAAGAAAGTGTTAATTTTGATTTAAAATGTATTTAGAGTTTGTAATCCTTAGTTTTTGTAGCTAACTGGTGTTTATACTTATTTCTACGTTTTAAAATATCTAGTTACAGTATTTTACTTGAAAAACTTCTAGGCAAATTAAAATCTTACTACAATGCCAATTGACTTTAATGGTTTATTATTTAGAATAAATTTAAATCCTAGGATCTCAAATAGAATGTGTTACTCTTTCTTCGCTATCGAGATAGATTCTTTAAACCGGAGAGATCTTGTCTTACACGTAGAGAATATCTTTATGGAGCCCCAGAATATTCTGGGTAGCCACAGGAGAATGCCAAAGGGTCGGGAATCGTATCCCAAGTCTCAAAATTGAATAAACAGAACATAAATGTGATATTCCTACTTTAGTATGATAACATCACTCTCTTATTATCTCGCCTTCCTATCTCTTATTCTCTGTCTATTCTAGAGGTAGGAGTACAAAAAAAGACAATTTTTACTGTACTCAAATCAGACAACGGAATCGTACAATCTTTCAAATATACGTACGTCCTATAAATTACTTTTTAGAAAAATTCGTTATTACTATAAATTACTATCAAATACGTTTTGATAGAGTAGTTGAAATAGTTATTATATTCAGATATTTTCCCGAAATCGGTATTACAAATTTTGGTGATATACAAAGAATAATATCTAGACACAAATTGGTAAATAAAAATAAAAAATAATAGGGACATTTTGACTAAAAAACTAACAAATTGTCTCCGTTATAAAATTTTGGTGTAGTTTCCCAATATAAACATTAGCATAAAAACACAGTTAATGTAACATTTATTACGTTTTGAATTTTTTTTATCGTTTTAAATTACAGAACTAACTGCCCATTCTGGTGTTTCAAGAAAAAAGAAAGCCAAGTTTTATTCTATGACTGGTGATGAAATTTAAGCATCATGTTTTGCTTTTAAATTCCAGTCTTTATAACTTGACCCCAATCTAAGTTTTATCTTACAGTGAATATTGATTTTAAATGAACAAGAATTTGTGAACAGACATAGAAACAATTAAGAACTAAGAGTTGAAGTTTTAATTTACATAATTAAATAGTAAAATGTTGATTAAGGTTTGGACAGCTGTTGTAAGCCACCGAACTCTGTGTCTATATGACGACAGAAATAATTATAAAGCTAATTGTATGTAGTAAATATGACCTCAATTTGATTTTATATTTATTCTAATGAACCAGCTGTTACTACATTTGTAAAATTAGAATGGACTTGCGATTCAAGATTTGATATTTAAGTTTTATAGGCTTAAAGGGAATTTATGACTTAGGTCAAACAATAGAAATCAGCCGTTGTGGAATTGTTGTGTTAATTACGTGCAAATAAACCTGATTGTATAGCAGATTTAAAGATATCCAGGTACAAGGTTGTATTCATATTTAAATATAGTAAAAGGGTTTAGGGGAATTTTAAAGCCCAGAACAGCGACTTCTGAAAAGCCTATTGTTGCAACTAAGTCTCTAGGCAACTAACAAATAATTTCAAACAGAGAATAAGTCTCTAGGATGTAATATAGTAGAATTATCTCCTCAATGAGTTTTAATAATCCAATAATTATCTCATTTTTGGAGAGAGTTGGGAAGTGCTTCTGCTGTACACAACCTACGGCTGGCACAAGTAATGTTAAGGAGTCAGCTGTCTCAGTTATTTAAAACCACATAGTCTACTCACAATGCTTCTGTATTCTGTGCAAATGCAGCACGAATCTTGGTACAACATATGAGGTCCTCCTTAGTTCAGAGATAGTTATATTTCGATTAGATCAGCTCCATAAATATTGATTAGCAAAACCTTAAAAAAAGTACAGATTATGCTATTTTATTTAGATTACGTAAAATTTAAGACCACGACTATATTAAATTAAAAATTTTAATATAATCATTTTACCGAGTTCTATTCTGAAATCATGTCTTTATTATTAAAATGCAAGTAATTTTAAATTTCAAAAACTTGTTTTATTTAACTATTGTACTTTAAAACAGAGAAATCCTCCCCCGCACCACAGAAATTGTTTTATAATCTAAGTTGAAGAAGACACATATAGAATCCTCCAGTTATCGTATGGAATTGTAAGCATCCCTAATCATTTCTTCTGTTATTTGAGAGAATAATATTTCATTTCTACTTTCGGCTCGTAGATTGTTGCTGTTTGTTGGATCGTAAACATTATATTTTACATGTCCTTTTTGTAAAGTTAACTGGTATAAAATCTAATATACCCAGTAGTTGCGATTGTTAACCATTTGTTTGAAAACTGTCCATCTTCTGCACATTTCCTTCACAACTTTCAACTATTTGTCAGAATTCTCTCCATTGAACTGTCAAATATGCCGAAATAAAACCATAATACGTAGTTCGCTCGATTTTTAGATTCCAGTTCACTGGCCGCTAGCTGAACAGAGTGTTCTTGCAGACTGGTGGAAACATTATTCGGTTTTTCTTGAAAAACTAGTGGACGGCAGTAGTTTACCAAAAAGATATATATATATATATATATATATATATATATATATATATATATATATATATACTGCTTCATTTATCTTATTCAAACTTGTCTCTGATAATGTGATTAATGATGATTCGCATGTCTGGATCTGTTTTAAACTACCTTCAAAATACTCCTTGCACTCTCTTCACCGAAGTTCTGGCACGTCCAGGAGCAGTTTATAATAAACTTCTCTTTACTAAAGCTCACTTCAAATGAGTTGTACCAAAAATAAAAGTAAATTGAGAATGTTATAGGCGCTACAAATATGTATACATGCAGGGGGAGTGGTGTAGATGTACACAAAAACGGAGTTCGTATATAAACACAATATTTTCCTCATAAACAAATTGTTATTTGTAAAACAAAATAAAACTATAATTTCTGATGAACGATGTTGAATAATTTTCTCTTCTCAACAATATGGTTGTTAGAGAAATATAAAAGTTACTCATTCTGGGGTTAAAAAAAAGTTTATCCTAATTGACTCTACTTAAATTGAAATAACTGGTACTTGCAGGAGCTCTGAGCATTCGTTTTGAAAAATAAAATAATCAAAAATAAGTTAATTATAAATTAATTTTTAACAACTGAGGATAAAATCACGTATTTATTAAAATTACACCGAGATGTTGTTTTACTAATTACTAATGTCATCAAAAGAATGAAATGTATGTTACATAAAACCAATTATCGTTTGTTTTAGGAAATTGTATTTTCATTCATTTGGTGGTTGAAGTTTCCAGAATTGTAGCTGATTATAGTGACAATCATTAAAGTGAAGCTATGTATGTGAAGGATTGCATTTTATCTCCCTGTATTTTAAATAAGATTTAATTGATCAATTAAACGATGTAACCATATATTAGAAAACCTACCTTCGAGTGTAGAGTTGATAAATTGATAACTCGAAATTAATTGTAAGAATAACTGTTGCTTACATTTTGAAAACAGAAATAATATTTTGGAAATCAAATGTACATATATTTGTGAAATATATCTAAACGATTAAGCCAACTTAAAAATATAAGAACAGTAAATGTGGAAAATATTTTGCAAGAACCAAAATGGTGGTAAATGCCGTTATTAATTTTTTTTATTAACGAAATCCACTATATAGTGTTGGTTCACCCGTGTTGCTTACTTCTAAAGATTATTTACTTCAAAATAGTATCAGATTATGCCCTATATTTATTCAATAAGTCATCAGTCGAATGTGCTAAAAAATATAAACCCAATGAATTGTTAATAGTCTTTTGACTGTCAGTAAAACAGAACATTTAGTAAATTTATTTTTCTACAAAAATACTGTTTATATTACAAATGGAAAATCAATGTTAATGGCTATAATTTTTTTAAGGAACTGTTAATGTAGACTCGTTGTATTGGGTGATTCAGACCTCGTAAAAGGCTTTGTACATTTATTTGCAATTAGTTTTCCAACGGCGCTTGTCCTTTCATTGGTATGTCAAGATAGACAATCATTTAATTTATTTGTTAATATATATATATATATATATATATATATATATATATATATATATATATATATATATATATATATATATATATATATATATATATATATATATATATATATATTACCAACCTCAAAGCATTAGGATTTTTTCTTTTCAAAATTAGCAGACAACGGTTGTACTTACAAGCATTTTTAATGTTTCTTGAGTCTCATTGGTAAATAATGTAGAAATTACAAATATTTGTTTATTTGTTTCATATAAAGTCGTGGTCATCACAGTTTTACAACAACAGATCCCAAATGACACTAGAAGTGAAATGTCAGTCGACTACTTAACAAGAACTAGGTTTGAAAAATCATTAGACGACAAAATTACATGTTATAGGCTTTAAGGAGCCCATTAAATGAAATTAGTTAGAATCTTGTCAAAAATTCTAGGAAAAACAAAAAAAAAAAGTTTTATTAGACCAAAGATCCCTCAGCATAGTTTAAATAAATTTTGATATGACTATGTTCAGTACAACACAATCGAGATAATTTCGTGAGAATAGATCGTCAAAATGAGCATTGCGGAGGATTCACGTGTTCCATAAAAAAATTCATAAGTCATCGTAGAATGACCGATGCAAAGACAGGCCACTTACTTTCTATAAGTGGCACCTATTGATATTATCCACGGACGAACGTTATCTTTTACTTCCTTCAGTTTATTGGAAACTACGTTGGCTACATTTCATCCCCACTAAAATTACAAAATTAAATAAGTCCATGTAGGACTTTTTTTTCAAGACAGTTGGGTAAATTACATAATTACCAAATCAAATTTTCCAAATCCAGGCAGACTTTGCCTAATATTTTGTAATACAAAAATTAGTGAAATTCTAGGTTATGTTTAAAAAAAGACTTACTTCTGCTCCACAGTTATTAAGCGAGAGTATTACAGAAAAGACGTCTCGTAGAGTAAACAGAACAATAAATAATTGTGCGAGACAGCTTGTAATCTTTCGGAAAACTCGTCATTTATAGCCAACGAGAACAATTTCCCCTCTTCCATAGTTAACATCAATTTCTCAATCTCTTTATTACTACAATATATTTAATGGAAACATAAAACCGAATCGCATAATCAAATCTTATAAATGTATTAGAGCGATTCAATCATTGTAATTGTTTTTCCTATCCACTCATTATTGTCTGTCCGTCTCTATAAATAATTGACCAGTTTTTTTTTTACGACAACCACATCAATTTGTAAAGCTTTCGCTTGAAATGAGCAACACTTGTGGCAACGTCAATCACCAAATGAAAAGTACCTTTGAAACAGTGCAACGTTTCAATGACTAGGAATAACAAGGATTGTCTACATTCCACTGTAGGGTTTGTGTGCATGTAGTAGCTGAGGATGATTATTGAAGCATCTTCTTGTATTTGTTTTGATCATATAAAGAGGTTATTTTTGTGGAAAATTAATGTTTTCATTTCTTTGGTTACTGTTACTGATGTAAATGTTTCAAATAAAGTGTTTATTTTAGAAAATTGCTTGTTCTAGATATTGTCATGGACATTATGTACTTTGATCAAAATCAGTCAAAATTTTGTCGTACCTAGAATAATAAGAGAAGATAATTATTCAAATGGTTTCAAAAGATGTTGATTAAATATAGTGAAATGCAGGCGGAAAGCATAGAAAAGAAACTTAGTTTTCACTGTTGTCAAATTTGATTTTAAAACACTGAGTTTGGTATCACCTGATTGTGGTTTCATTTTAAAGTGTCTGAGTTTCTAAAATTCCTCTATATACCAAACATTCTCTTTTATTCGTATGAAGTTGTCAAAAAACCCAATTTTACTTAACAGTATACGAAGTATTAGGTAAGTTTAGTAATCGCACAAAGTTGACCTTCGTTTTTGACGGTTCTTTAAGTGTGATGGCATTAGGAAAACGAAAAAAGGTTTTCATATGTTGTCCATCCGTCGTTTTAAGTAAGCACGATAGTAAGCAACAAAAATGATAATGGGAACATCTAATTTTATGTAGGAGATAAATAGTGTGCTCTAATAAAACTCTATGAAATTCTTTAATATAGAATTTAAAATGTCAAAATGACAACCATTTGAAACAGCTTTTTTTCATATTTCGTATGTTATTCAACATATAACATACACAATTAGATAACAATTTACACATTTCAATTCTGTACGTATGGCAGTCTTTATAATGACAAGTAAAATAAAATAATATTTCTCTGGCCTCCAAAGAAAACGAGATATAATAAAACATTTTACAAGATTTGGCAGCACCGAGTAACTGACATATCAGTAGCGAGTGAAGATTTTGCAATATACACATCTAGTTAAGGCCTAGCCGACGTCAACAATGTAATGACAAACAGAAATGCGAAATTCAGAAAACCAGTGTAGCAATTGTTTTAAAGAAACTTAACCCTTCATCTACCAATGCAATTTAACTTTTCCTATAATGTCCTGGAATCAGCTTTGTACATTACATTTAGAAAATCTGCTTGCATTACATTGTAATATAGGGCTGGGTAAGTACCAACACCTTGTTTTAGTTTTTAGGCTGTCATAACCACGAGGTTATATACCTTTAAATAATGTATGAGATATCAGACATCACTCATTTTTCTTTTTTGACATAAAACTCCGGAGAAGGTTTTTATAGAAATGATGGAAAACAATACTTTAAGTTGATGTAGTTAAATAGACAATAGTCAGAAACGATGTTTTGATTTCAATGGTTATACATTGAAATTTTCTTATAAATTTAAAGTTTTATAAATGAGTCTAAATGTCAAATAAAGGTTACCAGAAGTAAGTTCTTGCAAAGGAACAGGCTTCCGTCCAAGGTGCTTAAAACGTAGTCGGCTTAATTGACAACAGACCAGTCACAGTTATTGGAGGAGATTTTCATGGGCTGAACAAACAATGAGGAAACGGCCTAGTTCTGATTCGCAAGAACTTTGTTTTGTAATTATACTATTGCTTAGAGTGACTCTTGTTTGTCTTTGAGTAAAATGAATATTACCTGGTATGTTATTGTGTTTTTTGGCGTTTGTACAAATGATTTAATAAATATGTATTCATATTTATATTAAGTTAGTAATGGTTGAAAATGTAGATTTAAAATGTGGTCTAGCTTTCGGGAGATTTTTATTTTTACTTGAATGAAATACACGTAATTGCGTTCCTAGTGTATGATGGTGTACAATGAACTAAAGTCAACTTGGGAAAGAGTTACAAAGGTTACGTTTAAAGTGAAGCGCTTCTGTGGATTCAGTTACAAATTTATTAGTAGTAAAATATTCTCTTGGAAACGAAATTACTCATTGTTGTTCTCTTACACACTTGACCTATTTCAACACTAATTAACAATGTAGGTACAATTACCTCGTAAGCTGTTTTTATTTAAAATGTCTACATTGCGTTTATCAATAAACACATTTTTGTGGGAATTTTTTTTTTTAGTTTAGTAATTGATTTTACTGTGAGTGTGAAAGTTTGTATATTATCTTTCCACTGTTTTTTTAATTATTAATACGACAACAAATTATATTATTGTTTCTTAACTTTGTTGTTGATATGGGTTAATTAAGAATTTCGAATAATTTTATGTAGGTACTGGGTTATTCACGAAGACGTGCAAAAATTTTGGGAAGTCAATTTACATGTAAAAATTAAGAAAAATGTTAAGGAAATATATGTCTGTAAACGTATAGTTCCCTGTCCATTCGCCATTTTGTTTTTACAAAAAGAAATTTGGAAAAAAATTAAGATATTGAGTTCAAATTTGGTACAGGTTTTGTTTATGTTAATTTGTACAAATGCATTAAAAAAAGATTTTTACTTTGCATTATTTAATAAATGGTGGCCGTTTAAATTATTTAACGTCCTATATCTAGAAAAAACGCCACCTTTACAAAAAGTGTCAAGATATAATATAGTTTTGTTTTTAATGTCGAATAAAATGGTCTTCATATTATTCAGAAAAGATAACGTAGTTATCAATAAAAAAAACTAAACCCCTAATTTCTTGATAATCGTCTACAACAGCCACAACTTTATAATAGGAGGCCTACCTTAAATTAGTTTAGGCTAATTTATTGTCAGTGTAACAGGCAATTACTAAGGTACTGAAGTTGTAGAAACCAAGTTAACGGTTTCAGTAAACAAACAAAACTAGTAGACAATTTAATTCAAGTTGCTGTTGTTATATAAAAGTTCTTGTTTTTAGTAAACTTGTAAAACTTAACGTAGATAATGTGTGTATCAAATTTGAACCAAATATCTTATCTATTTCTATGGATATATATATATTTTAATGTGGATAAGGGAAAACTAAACGCTACGCTTATACGGAAACTTAAACATTTATTACATATTGAATGAGCTTCTAAAATTTCTACATATTGTTTTAAATCATCCCCTATAAACTAGCTTGATATCAAGTGTTGATTTGTACTCTCGGCATATTGTTTATTACTTTTTATAAAAGAAAAAGATGACAAATGTCTGCTTAAAACATATCAATAACATACAGTTCTTTTATTATGGAATATATTTAAAACCAGAGTAAATATATATTTATATATTATGTAAATATATATTATGCTTACAGAAAATTATGTTAAAGATAAAGAATCGAAAAATTTAAAATCAATTATGTCTAATGATTAATTTAGGCCTAAAAATCAAAAATTCTAAGCCTTTCTCATCGGGCGTCCTCATTGTAAATTCATTTTATTAATATCAGGCTTTCAATGACGGCAGTCAGGTTTAATTTTCGGTTTTAGCCAATAATGCCCCACGTGTAATAATAATTTAATTGCGATTTTATACATAATTTTGGGTCTTTTATTTTACCATTTTACTAACATTTGAACGAAATCTGTATATCCCATTTTGAGAATTGAGGTATTTCATATCAGCACCTTTGCGCGTTTTATTGATATTTTAGTTATAATTCACCAACCAGCATTTTGTGTCAAAACATGTCCCCATGCTAGTCCAACCGGTTGGGTTGTAGAGGAGGGGTAAGAAAAAGGTTACATAAATTTAAAATATGGTAGTTGTACTGTATTATAGTACTTACGTCAAGCAGTCTTACTTGTTGATATTTCATACGTCAGTACAGCTGTTTCGGTATTACCAATACCATAATCCGATGACAAAACAGTCACACGCAAACAATGATATACAATGTACAAAAATAAATTAACATAAAAGAAACATAGCACAAATCAAAGTTAAATCAATGTTCATTGAATCCTGTGAACACATCTTAAAATTACAGGATGTGAAAGACTTAGGTCCTTAGTTCGTTATCAGATTTGCTTATTAAAAGAATACCCACATGTCAGGACTCTATAGAGTTTGATTCGACGTTAGTATCGACTCCAATTTTCTGTTGAGCTTTGACTATTTAGTTCGTGCCATATCTTTGTTTCACCAAAATATCATACAAATAGATTGAGCAGACTTTGAGATATGATATTCTTACACGAGATCTCAAGTACATTTATTTCGTTATTTTTAATTTGAATTGGAATTATTATGTAGGTTACGTTTCCTTTTTGATTGATTTAGTTTTATGTAGGATAAAGTTTGTGTACTGTACTGTTAATTCATTAGTGATGGGTACATTAAAAAAAATTATATTTTTACATCAGTTTGAGTTTGCCCAATGTTTGTGTAAAGTTTGTGAACTTGTTATAGTTTTTAATAGCTTGGTACAAAGTGATGTAGGTCAGACATAAAACTGTTGTACAGGATATAAGTTTAAAAGCTATTCCACTGTTCACTGAACTTCTTTCATTTTGTGATTTGTTTCGAACGTTCCTTAATTTTACCTTATGTTAGACAATTATTTCCTAATTATGTGACTTTATTGTGTTTTACTAGATTGTCTTTGTATAGGTGGTCATCAAAAGTGTTTTCATCATACTGCACCGAAAGCAGCTGTTTTCGATAACAGCTGAGAGCGTTTGAAATTAGCTTATCTTAAATAATTAACAATATAATTGTTAAAACAAATAGACAAATCTCATTGTTGTATTTACTTGTTTGAAAATGACTTGCGGCAAATGTTTCTTATGAGATAAGTTTTTTAAACAAAATTTAAATCAGGAAACCTTTTTGTTTAATATCGATGATATTTTTGTAAACTCAGATGATGATGTTAGTAGATCAACAAAAGTCCAAAAATGGATAATACAAACACGATCACTAGCAACGTAGCAACATTAGAGGGACTTCAGAAAAAAAACTTCTAAACGAAGAAATCAATGTTACCAATCCTCAAAATTATACATAAACATCTGACCTTTTAAATTGTAGATTGTTTATGTTGTTTAACTCTGTAACTCATTTATGTCTGGTGAGATAATTTTGTAAGTAATAAAAGTTGAAATTAATTGTTAATTAAATGTTTTATTAGGAGAAATGTTTATTTTTAATTTTGCTTAGGCATATTGTGTGTTTTTTCCATCGTGATGTAAAGTATTGTTCATTTTTTAACGGTGCTTGACCGAATGTCCGTGCTCGATAGCGGACTGGAAAAGGTCACTTTCCGTACTAGTAGTGAAATATACTATCGTGTACCTGATAAGTACAGTAATTAGGAAGATAAAATTAATTTACGATGATAGAGAAATGGTAAACCTGTATTCCGTACTCTCCAGATATTCTTTTGACTGAGCTAACCAAGTTTTCGAAACTTTATTGAGTACATTGCAGTCTACAATCCAAATGAAGTATATGATAGTAATCTTCAAATCATCAATTAAATGAGGATTATTTGAATACATTTAGATAGAAAAAAAACTCGAATACAAGATCTCATAAAAAAATTAATATTTGTGAGATCTTGTGTTCGGATTTTTTTTTTCTATCTAATATTATAACTCACAAGTCGAGTTCAATATTTATGAATACATTTAGTTTGTCTTTGTGGGCCAGGAAAACATATTTGGATAAAGTGTTGTAGATTTTGGAGGCGAAGTAGTTTAAAAATGCTTTGTTAACGGCAGACTAGAGTCTTCATAAGCAGTATGAGCAGTAACACCTAAAAGAAGGATTGGACAATTTGATTTTTTTTTACTAGTTACGTGATGAAACGTTACAGAATACTGCCATGGTTTTAAGAATTGAATTACACCGTTACAGAATTGAAGGTTTTAAAAGGGAAAGTGAATGGCGCCTACTAGATATTCCATCACAAATAACAGTTTTCTCATCATCACTAACGCGGATTTGATGAGAATTCTATGCACAAGAGACCTTTAAGTTTTGACTGTTAACGTACCACTACCATGTAAGTACGCCTCGTCTATAACTAATGTAATACAGAAAATTTAATTTCCAACCCGGTTACGATAGTTTAAAAATCTCTTGCTGCACTTTACCCAATTAGCACTGCTACCAAATTTCAGTTAATGCATAGGTCGCAAGACTAGCGGTCGGCTTTTTTTTTAAAACCATGAACCGTAACGTTGGTGACAATAACTTGGAGTAGATCCTTCATCGAATTTTTCGCACTTATGGATCTCAGCATTTTCCTCGTTACTGTTAATTGTCACTCATATCTTGTAGTCGCACAACGAATCGGTTTCCTGGAATTTATAAATCAATTGCTGCGATATGACACCTTGGTCTTCGGAAATAGAGTTTGATACTGCCTTTGAACATCTTGTACATGATCTCCGCCACACCGAAACACATGATCTACTAGGTACGTACTCTCCTTAACAGATACTATCATTACAACATATATTTATCTTTTATTAATAATACTTATTACAGTAATAATATTCATATGGTTGTATGGCAGCCGTCCACCAGGATTATCGAGTACTAACGCTATAATACCCCTAATAATATCTAATAGAATACAATATTTGCTTGAAACTAGTTTTAAATATATTTTTGTCTGTTTTCTGCCAAATAATCATCAACTTCGCGAGGTTTTTGATTAATCTGTATTATTTAGTCTGCAATAAATATAAATCAATCATAATACGGAAGATACAGATTCAACACGTTACTAATATTGTAACGAAGATTAAGTTTCACATAGCATACCTCTGAAGAATACAAAATAAGAGTACAAATCACAGCTGGTAACAATTTGTTAAACAAAATATTCAAACTAAAAACGTATAAGGCGGTAAAATCCCGGGGAATTCGTGAACGGTTTTGAAATGGATGGAAGGAGTACTAGAGACATTTACAAATTAAAACGCTGATTGGAAAGGCTGATACTATGAGATTTGTAAACACATTAGAGATTATGTTGGGTAGAATCCCCGGAGGGTGGCTCATGAAAGGGATGTAAATAAAATATATGAGTGGAAACCAGCAGCAAATAGGTCACGAAGATGACTATGGAAGAAGTGGAGTGATGATGATAAAAATGACCTTTATTAACTAAGAGTAAATGGTTGCTGCTGAGACATGAATAGATAAAATTGTCGTGGAGGATAAAACCAACGAAGAGTTCTAAATCAATCGTAATGGAAGAGCAGCTACAAACGTACGTAGCATTACTTGTTACTAATATTGTAAATTAAATTTTATCGCCAATTAAAGTAATTTTATCATGAACGTTACTTTACCCATCCAAGCATAAACTATCCCTCCTCGTATCAAATATTTTCCAATTAAACTCGACCATTAAGTCAAGCGTTCATTTTAATTCCGCTTACATTTCCTTAATTCTCGTGTAATTACATTGACTGTAGGATTCCTAAATACATTATATATATTTTGTCATAGTTCAACTCGGTTGTTAGTTTATACTTGTACCAGGCCGAAGATAAAATATTATCATTATAGAAAAAGAAAATATATACATTTTAAACAAATATAAAAATAATATACATTTATTTATTTATATTTTCCCAAAAAGGAATGTAAAGCTTCTAAAACCAAACGACATCTGAAAAAAACATGTATATGTTTTTAATTTCACCACGTCCATCTTCTACCAATAACTCTTCTTCATCACTTGAATTTCTTTCTTCCACGTCTTCGTTTTCCTTACGAATTACATTATAAAACTCCTGTGTTATTGTTCATACAAGTCACAGCATGAAAATAATATCGTTGCTACTTTAGAATTGATCAATAAAGTTTTGACAAGATTAAAGTTCACATACGTCTATACAATACTAAACGAGGGTAATATTATTAGACAAGAAATTTAAAGAAAATGGCAGCTGGTGAGATATTGATTTAAATGGTTATTGATTTAATAGTTTGAAACCGTAACACCGAAACACCAAAAATTAGTTAATTTAACAAATCCGAAAAACATATGTGTCTGTTGCGAGCAAATATTAACAAGATCGACCTTTAAACCTTTATAACCTTACCACAGCATCGAATATGATAAAATCCCATAGCTTTAGGATGTGTTATAGATATCCGAATTGTGGTAGGGGTCTGCACAGTGAGGGAAGAAATGAAAGAGAGGTTCGAGGCTCGAGTTTGGTTCTGAGGAAGGTACTGAAGAACACCCATCGCCAAAAAACCCTCGTAACTTAGCGAATCTTGTCTAGTGAGTGGTCAAATATAACGTCTATAGGTAATTACAATCTGTAGTCTCATATTTTAATTAATTTTTAACTTTAACGTAAGTCATAACATTCATATGCGAATAAGTGGGGGAAATTGGTCAATAAATACGACTTCATTATATATTCATTGACTCATTTACTACACTTTAGAATCTCTTGTTTATGCATCAAATTGCCCAGTTCATGTTCAACGTCTTGTCGAAAATATTATTATCGTTCAACTAACCTAACCTAATATAAGCCTTTCGTTTATATTAACTCAACTTGTACCCTGAACTTGTACTATTTAATAAATATAAAATTAAAGTTATAAAAATCACAATATATTCTGCAGTGGGAAGCTAGCCTTCATCTGATAGGCCAAACGCCCACCCCTCCCCTCGTACTGTTGCCAACCCCTCTGTCTTATTCAGAATTATAACAAAATCGGATACTTATTTTAGTGTTGGTGTCATAGCTTCGAAAAATACCCGAGTTTGTGCTACAACTCTAATATCAGTATATATTTGAACTATGGCACAATTTGAATTTTCGGTGGAGTTTAACATTTTTATGATTCCGAACTAAGGGAACTACGATAAATACTTTATTTAGGTATACGGTAGTCATCATTATATAAGAATCATGTTTCACTATTACACAGACTATTCAGGCCGATATTCGTCATTAAAACCAAGTACTATACACATACATATACATATAATAAATTTCTTGTACAATTGTACGCGTCAATTTTTACTACTTATATATAAGGAGGACTACTGTAGACCAAATTATATATATATATATATATATATATATATATATATATTGGCAAAGATAATAAATTAAAATTCCCCTTCCAGAACTCAAAATTGAATGTATTTTCTAGAAGCTGGATCTACACATCTGTTTATTTTATTCTCTAAATTATATACGAATATTAATGGTCTTGCTTTTGAAATTTCCACGCTTTATAGATTAATAAAGATCAAAGGTCTAACAGAATGGTAGGAGTTTATGTTTTGGATAAAGTAAAGAACTATAATGAAAATCCTGCCTATTACGAGAGACCTCTCAAAGGATAAGTGGTAGTCCGCACTGTTGCCATATTAACAGTTTTATGAAATCCATCAGCCTTTGTAGCCTGAAGTAAAATATCCCAGGGTTGAAAGATAATATAAATACTCTTCATACAACAGTTTATTTTACTGTTCGTTAACATATTTTTAACAGAATTTATATTCGCTCTCAATTATTTATTAAACTCTTCTACTACAGTGAAGACTATTTAGCCACACTGATACAATTTTTCGTATGTTTATGAAATGTTAATTATTAATTGCTTTATTGCTATAAGTAAAGAGGAAAGAAAATTTATACAAAAAACTTATCAGGTGTCTTTGTTGAAAACATATACTTTTTATTTATAATTATTAAATTTTCTTGTGAGTGTGGTAGAAGGTTTTCGGAATGTATAAATACAGTTTATTACATTTGAAACATAATTATTCATTTTGAAAAAAAACTTTAGGTTGACTGTATACTAGGGAGAATAGATACATATCTTAAGATCGTAAAAGATACTAGTTAGTTTAATTGTTTTTTGGTGTATATGTGTCGCTAGTGCACGTTCAAATAGTGTGTTTATGTGACTAAACATCAGTTCAACAGTGATAGGTATCCTATAACCTTTTTACTATAACCTTTCGATTAGTAAACGTAGAGATGAGCGCTTTGTACCATTATTTACAGAAGAGAAATCTACAAATGTGTAACTCATCTAGTTTGTTTATGTTGAATAACACATAAGATATGAAAGTAACTGTTTAAAGTGGTTGCGATTTTGACATTTTAATTCGGTTTTTCTGAAGGTCAGTAGTGTACACTAAAGTCCCATATACCAAATTTATTTTTTTATCTTAATTTTGTGGCCGTTTTTGTGCTTGCTTACAATAATAACAAACGGATGGACGGCATGCTGAAATTAATTTCTCAGTTTTCTTAGGCTATGGAAGATAAAGTAAAATTAAAGAGCTCGAAATGGTTTGCGATTACTAAAATATCTTGTGCTTTGTATACTCGTTATGGTATATAATAATAATAGATCTCGAGGTATCACAATAATCGCTTTAACGTTTTAAAGTAGCACTAGGAAATTTTTGATTGTTTGTTTAATTTAAAGGTGAAAAACAGTGTAGGTTTTCTTGCCTTAACAGACAACAAGTAAGACTAGAAACTAAATCAATTAATTTTATAGCAATAACTTTTTAATAATGGTAGATTCTATAAAATCGTTAGAAAATAAAACAAAATATTATGTTCCTTGTATCAAGCTAATCAAATAATTTTACACTCAAATATGTCCGGAAGAGTAAGAACGAAATTATCCAAGCAATGATCACCAATATTGCTTGTATTGATTTGAATATGACAAATACGATCTCTTAGTAGAATAGAATAAATTTAGATGTCTTTCCGACTAAATGAACATTGCGGAGGATACCCGTGTTACATGTAATTTTTTTTAAATAATCACAGAATAACCAATGCGAATATTTTCCATGGACGGACAGTATATACTACTTCCCTCAGTTTATTCTTTGTCCCTCACTAAACGTTGATGACACATTTAAAATCACATTTCCTAAAGCAATTATAGCTTTAAACAGAGGATAATGCTCTTCTACAACAATGTGTTATTAATTTGCCTCTTTGGTTAGAGAACGGTATGTTGTAACTTTGGCAAAAAAACCCATTCAGTCATCATCCCCCTATTAAAAAAAGAAGAAAAGTTTATAAAATAAAGACCCCTAGTAGAAGCAGTTAGGTATCTCGGAATTGCCAATCTAAGTAAGTCGTTGAGGTTGTGTAGATATTTCCCGTAGAGAACTTTGACTGTGAACTAGTGAGTGTCATTTACATCATATATACAGATACAAGGTGATATGAATAAAGTTGGGTAGGCAATCGAGACTTAGCACTGCATACTTCGTCGAGTTCTTACTTTATGAGTGAGCCTAGTTCGGTTTTGACAGGAATAAATGTTTTGGTTGCTCACCAAGTACTCTCTTCCTACCGTTGAGTGAGTAAAAAAACATGTAAGAGTTATTTTCCAGGCGTAGTTGGGTATATTACCAAATATGATTACCAAAATCACACATGCCTAAATCCAAACAGATTGAGCCTGATATTTTTCAGTCAAACTTTGGGTTACGTTTAAAACAACGAATAAAATCTGTTTTGCAGTTATTAAGCAGAAGTATTGAAGAAACGACGTCTCAAAGAGTAAACAAAACAATAAATAATTGTGCGTAAAAACTTCTAATCTTTTGAAAAAACTCGTCAATTATACCCGAAGAGACTATATAGTCATTTATATCCCCTCTTCCATGGTTAACATAAATTTATCACTCTCTTTATTACTACAATTATATTTAATGAAAACATAAAACCGAATCATAAATCAAATCTTTATTAGACCGATTCAATAATTAATTGTAATTGTTTTTCCTTTTCACTCATTAATATCTGTCCGTCTCGAGAAATAATTGACCAGTTTTTGTACGGCAACCGCATTACTTTGTGGAGCTTTCACTTGAAATAAGCAACAATTGTTGAAACATAAATTACCAAAAGAAAAAAAAACCTATTTGAATCAAATGGAACATTTCATTGACTAAGTTTGTATACATGGTACAACTGAAAATGATAACTTAGTTGTTAAAACATTATCTTGTCTCAGAGTTTTTGTTGAGGAAAATTGCATGTTACAAATAATTTTATTGAGATTGTCTTTTGCTTAAAAAATAATGTTCTAAAGTAACATTTCCTACTAGATAAGGATCCTTGATCTACTAATATCATTTAACAATTTCCCGTAACATTTAAGACACCTACTTTTGGCATTACTCTTAGAGTATTTGCTTGTGTTACATTTTGTGTTGTGAATGGATAAATATACCAATTTTTCATGTACAATAATGACGAATATTACCTCATTTTTGTTTTTAGATTATGCTGACTAAGAGGCTTTTGTGTTTAAAAAGGTGAGATATCGGAAGTAAAATATTTTTCTTATCGGCTGATAATAATTGTGGAATCAATATTTTTGGTGTATTTATAAAAAGGAGATAAAACACTGTCTTAAAGTTGATGTATTGGAAAACAGAAAATCGTCGTAAATGATTTTGTGATTCCTACGATTATATATTGAAGTCTTCTTCTCAATATAGTGTTTAATATGCGACTCTAAAAAGAAAATAATTGTTGTCAGAAGAAAGATAAGTTCTTACAAGCAATGATTCAGGGATTGTTACATTGAATGACTCATAGTTCTCTTGTACCCTATGACATGAACAAGTAAGAGCTTGCCAGCACCGTATTGATTATTCAAGCGAAATGGGTAAACATTTTTTAACAATATTTATATCAAATTAATTTCATTTAAATAGATACAACTAAATAACAACAAGGTTTTGATATGAGCGACTCTTGGTTGTTTTGTTTCCAATGATTATGTTCCGGTATATTATGTGGTTTTGCTTATATGCGCTAGTAATTTAGTAAATGTTACTTTTATATTAAGTCAGTAATTAATTGTTAAAAATTGAGATCTTAAATTAATGTGCTATAATTATTGGGAACAAAATAAATACATGTGAATGAAACACACGTAATTTCGTTCCTAGTATATGATGGTGTACAATGTACTAAAGTCAACTTGTGTAAAGAGTTACAAAGGTTACGTTTAAAGTTACAAAATGGGCTCTTCAGTAGCCTCCGTTTCAAGTTTATTAGTAATAAAATATTGATTCGCTATAAACAAAATTACTCTATGTTGTTAACTATCCAATGTGACCTACTTCCCTGGCTTTAACCCGAACTATAATTAACAATGAATGTGCAATTACAAAGAAAACTGTTTTTATTTAAAGTTATAGGGCCTATAGTATGTATGAAGTAACCTGTCTCCTGACCCTTCGACTACCTGGGACAGGCCCAGGTCATTCACTTGCACTCTGCGACATCCACAGCTGTTTTCCTAAATAGTCACCTTTTAGTTTCTCCACTAGCTTAAGTAACTTTTTTAGCCGAATCTTAATTTCCGAAATTTTATCAAAAATTTGAGAAGTACATAAAAAAATAAGATCAACGATACTAAACAAGGGCAAATTTGATAAAAAACAAACAATAGATTATAGAGGGAATAAGAAATATAGAAGTAGTCTGTTTAAAGCTTTTAATAATAAAGTTGGTTTTATGTAACAATATGACAATGAAATTACATTACATATTACAAAAATAATATTTCAGTATCATTTATTTTACAAGGCTCGGCTGTACCCGTGGGCCGGATGCGTATATTCCCATAAGACTAATGTTAAATTTTAAACCATTTTGCTGCCGTAGAACAATGATTTATGTGTCATATGAAAGATGTGATTAATACGCATTGGTTTTCCTTTTTACTTTTTTGAATAACAAATTTACATTAACAGGAAAAATATTGCAAATTGTTATCATTTTTAGAGATTAATATTGATAAAACGGTTAACCTGGTAAAAAAACTGAAAAGCAATGTTACTGCGTATTAACCACATCTTTCATATGACACATAAATTATTGTTCTACGGCGAAAGATACAGCAGAAAAATGGTTTAAGGTTTAACATTAGTCTTATGGGAATATACGCATCCGGCCGACAGGTACAGCCGAGCCTTAAATTTAATTGACATATTTTACAGCCCTTCTTTACTTGCAGATTCATGGTACGTGATGGCCCCTCGCTGGAATCAACAAACTGCGCTAATGAAAACTACCCTGACCCCATATTCATCTAAAATAAACATAATTTATAGTCTAGAATATTCTTATAACAGTTTGTAAGATATTATTTGTATTGTGCCTATAACTTTGTAGTACAGTAGTTAATGTAAATAGTTAATATTTATTATTTTTGTAATATATAACGTAATTTCATTGTCATATTGTTACATAAAACCAACTTTATTATTACAAGATTTAAACAGACTACTTCTATATTTCTTATTACCTCTATATTGTTAGTTTTTATCAAATTTGCCCTTGTTTAGTATCGTTGATCTTATTTTTTTATGTACTTTTCAAATATTTGATAACATTTCGGAAATTATGATTTAGGTAAAAAAGTTACTTAAGCTAGTGGGGAAGCTTATAGGCGACTAATTAGGTAAACAACTGCGGGCGACGCCGAGTGCCGGTGAATGGCCCGGGCCTGTCCCAGGTAGCTGGAGGGTCAGGAGACAGGTTACTTCATACAGACTATAAACATCGCTTTTATCAGGATTAACATTTTGGTGGGATGTTTTTAAAGTGATTTCACGGTGAGAGAAAAAGTTTGTAGATTGTCTTTGCACTATTCATTTAAGGATTATTATGGCAGAATTTGTTTAAGCCTCATTCTATGTTTATAAAAGAAATCGTTGAAACCTGGGTCTGTAAAAGCTTATTTTCTGTCACTCCAAATTTTATAATAGATAAAATTTACATAGCTGTGTAGATAAGGTTTGAGTTCAAATATGGTACACGCAATATTTATGATAATTATTTATGTCAGATTGGTGGTAGTCCCATCCCCATATAAAAATTATTAAAATTGAAAGTTATAGAAAGAAAAAAAATCGAATGAGATATCAAATTATTTGAATAATAATATAATAATATAAAGTGCTTTATTTCCCAACAAAAAATACCACATTTCATGTACAAACAGTTTATCAAAACTAACTGCATAACTTATCTAAACATATATAACATTATTTTTCAGCATTAACAGAAATGATCTACGACCGTCTGCTGAGTTGGCATTACCTTTACATTTACTTGAATAAAAATACTAAATATAATAAATAAATAACTGACATTGTCTTTAAAACTAATATTAATCATTAAAAAAAAAGGAAAATCTCAACAAGTTTCATAAAGTATAATTCTTTTAATTATACAGTTTTATTTTAATTCATTCAAAACTAGGCTACATGTCTCACATACATACATATACATTATACAGGGTGTCATTTTGAAGCCACCACTGGTACTTTGGTAACGGTAAGATTTACAGGAAACTTTAAATAGGGGACTACGCCTTAGTTTTTAAGTCCATTAAAAATATTAATTTAGAATTTTTAAATTCGGCCGCCATTTTCCAATATGGCGGCAACATTGACATTTATTATGGAACACACTGTATTTTATGGTTTTGTAGGTGTAAAACAACATTTTAAGAATATTTTATCCATGGACATTAAAAAAAATATATCTAGCGATTAGGAGTTATAGGCACTTCAATTTCAGAAAAATAAATGTTTGATAGGCCTACAAATTATTGATTTATATCTAAAATGTTACAATAGTTATCTTTTGGGGGTACAAATAAGTTTTGAAAAAAGTGCTAAATATCATTAAAAATAGGGATTGATTTTTGTTTAAATCTTATGTCTGTATCTTATTCCCAAAGTCCAATACATCCGGTAATCGACTATAGCTCCGAAACCATTGAGTTTTTGAAAAAAATATCAAGAACAAAAAGTCTTGAAAATTTGTATACTATTCATATATTAAAATAAACAGTGTGTTTGTTCTATAACAAATACAAAGTTATCCGCCATATTGGAAAATGGCGATCGAATTTAAAAATTTTAAATTCTTATTTTTAATGGGTATACAAAATAAGGTGAAGTAACACATTTAAAGTTTCCTTTAAATCTTACCGTCTCCAAAGTACCAAAGGTGGCACAGTTATAAAGACACTCTGTATACATCTATTTTAAAAATTATAAATTCATACATATACTTATTTTTTCCAGTTTCTCTCATTCACCCGAATAACAGGCAAAATATTCTAAAAATAATATAACTCTCAACTCAACGTTATTGCCCTATACTCATTTAAATTTTATCCGTAATTAATATTTAAATTCTTAAACCCTGATCCATCTGTACTTCCAAGCCTTCAGTACTTCCTGCCCGGCGACCAGCACCCAATCTTTACTATTTAAATACTGTAAAAAGATCTTCCTAGTCAATTCCCTATAGTTAAACTAATTTACTCGTAAATCGTTCGTAATTGAATTGGACATCTTTCAACGAAGCGATAAACTTCCTCTATTTCACTCTTCTACTGAATGAACATTTATAATTTATATTATCTAACCAGAGTATTCCATATAAATTATAGGAATAGTTATAATTTATAATAATACACGAAGATATGTTTTCAATGCACAGTTGTTTTCAGTCAATTTATAAACATTTAGTATATATACAAACATTTGTTACTTGTATTCGAATGAACTAATAGATTGTGTATCTACTTCCCCACACTAATGCTCAAGGAGGGGACAAGTGCCGTTTCACAGCAAATTGCAACTAAAAGTCCAGACCTCTCCTTTTATGAGGTCTATATCGTTATACGTACAACGTATATCGAGAGCAATTTTGATTTTACGTTTGCAGTGTTGACGAGTAGTTGAATGAATTTCCTGTTCCAACTACTCTTACAAATAATAAAAAGACTTATATCGAATCATTTTGTTAATAATTTAACGAGGATAATATAACGTTGGGATCGCCTCAAATTTTTATCCTACAGAGTGTCCCAAAGTAACATACATACGGTAAAACTACAAATCTCTAAAAATGGTTTTGTTGCCTAGTACATTATTTCTGTTTTGGTAGTGTAGAAAAAAGAGAAATGGAAATTTGCCATTTCTATCCTAGAACTTCCAGAATTTAGACGAAATATAGAAACGTTTAAAAGGAGTTAAATAGGTCTAACATCACGACTCACCATTACTTTTTTATCAATATTCCCTCTTTGTTGTTTAAAGGAAAAAACCTCTAGGTCATAACAAACCCTCGAATACTCTAGCTTCAAGGTAGGACGAGAACATACGAAGAATCTATCCTAAAAGTATATGAGGAAAGGTGTAGATATGATTGTAGGAGATGGAATTAACTGTTAAAAGATGAAAAGTGTTACGGAACACCAATATAGTTCCACTGGAAGAGCAGATCTTCGTGCATCGGATCTCTAATAAATTGCCTATTTATAAATCAGTCCATGAGGCAGGAAACACAAAATGGAATGAATATTATTTTGAAGTTTGTCCATTTGTATTCCGCCATTAATCCACGTCCTCAATGAAGATTATCCCTGTAGTTATTTGAGTTTAGTACACGGTGACTGCCACGATATGCTGAGGATTTTCAGTTTTTAATCGAAATTTAATGAAAAAAGAGGCCAAATTTCAGTTACATGGTTCAGTTACTTGCAAAAATTCCATTTTCAGAATCTAAATGTTACCGTTAACATTGCGTTGTTTTAAACGTAAAAAACATCGCCAAAACAAAAACAGAACATGAAATTCTCCTTACAAAAATTTACAAAATGAAAATAGTCAATAACAATAACATAGAGATTTTTATCTTTCCCAACAGATTCTGAGGATCCGGTTTCCTACACCGTGGTCAAATTAACTTTCTTGTCTTTATATTTCACATTTTGAAGTTATGGAATAACAACAGAGACGAACACAAACTCAGTTTCGGAAGAGAATAAGAGTCCATCAAGAGAAACCTAATAAGAAAAGGGGGTTGTAACTCACAAGTAGATGAAGAAAGTGTAGGTTCAGCTAGGCTACATCGGGATTGTCAATAACATACTTATTATAAGTGAGCTCCTTATTGGTACTACGTGATAAGGATTATCAATTTTGGGCTTATTTAGTCTATTTGTTTTCGAAAATTTGGTCACTGGTACAGTTTATCTGAACTTATTCGTCATTTCACGCATTGAAGAGCAATTTGAGAGTGAAGAGTTTTATTTCCAGCATGATGGAGCACTTCTCCACTCCATTATAATTTATTGGCAATGAATTACCTCCAATATATACCAGATTTAACACTGTTAGACTTTTTTATTTATGAAACAAACTTTAACTGGTATTTTATAACTCCTGAGATAACTGTAAATATTCAACACATGTCTTCTTCAAACTATGAATATAAAACAGAGAAATATCTTAATAAATGTTGTATTCATAACCATTCAAAGTATATGTACACCCATATTACTAAGAGTAGATTGCCTTCACCCACTAGATATCTTAACATTTTGTATTCCCGTTAAACCTTACCTAAGTACTGTAAGTCAACTTTTATTTAAAGTCAACTGTGTAAAGCTGTCGTTTTATCTAAGTTAACTATAATCCGATGCATTTATTGCAATTCTAGACCAAGTCGATTACCTTCTTCCTGCTATTTAATGCTATCGATTTATCCACTATCTTGTTTTCACATTGAACTAAACTATCAACATAAACGGCATGGCTTCTTTAGATAAAAACCACATTCATTGTCTGTTTTAATTCTCTGTGACGTTTATAATTTTAAAATCATTCCCGTGAGTTGTCTCTAGAAAAATGTATTTGAGGTTGGGAGCTATCCAGGCCATTCACTGATTTTTTTTAAAGCTTGTAACTTGTTTAAAGATGAAGCATACCATTTATTAACATTGGTTGCAAGTAAATACACATGAACACTAAACTAAAACTTTTTAAGATTCCTTGGTATTGAAATGAAAACATGAGTTGAACATCTAATTATTTTTTTTTAATATTTCATTCTACATAAGTTAAAACAAGGAAAGGTTGTCACGCTTCTTGCGGTTAGCAACATTTTTTAGGAAACTGGCTATCCAAAAAATTTCTTCGGTTTGAGTTGATGAAAGTTTTCTTTTAATTACTTTCTCTCTCATTTTCCTCTTGTTGAATTTAAAAAAAATAATAAACGCTGCAAAAAACATTGGACAATCATCTCACAAACTAAGCAAATCTCTTCGTCACCAAAATGTCAGTCGGTAGTCAGAGGAAAAGCAATAATGATTTATGGACACCGTCTTTGAAATTTTTTAATTGATTTATATAGTGTCTTACCTTTCTTTACTTGTACCATAAAATTCGATTAAAATGTAGCTTTTAGTGATAGCGGTTATGTTTGTTTTTTTGTCAATTAACTGTCTTAAAACTTGATATATCTTTAATATAATTGAGCGCACAGGTTTGAGTCATTAAGCTTCATGGTTCGTTAAGATTTATTATCTATTTTGGTTTTTGTTTTACAGATAATTCACAGACCTGCATTTTCGGAGATAAAACGACTAATAAGTTTTGTTTAGCTCCTTAGGGGATATATTTGATTAAAGACATATTTTCCTAATGTCACATAATTTTAAATATTAATTTATAAAAAAATCAAAACAACCTGAATCGCAAATAAGTCCACATACCAAATTTTATTAGTATTTGTCTTCGCCTTAGTTTTATAGACAACTCCACATACGACAGATAAATGAGACCTCATAACTGATAAATCCTCAAAAAAATCGACATCACATCGATTTTGTGACAAATCATATTATTTTTTTACACTATTTCAGAAAGTACCAATAATTACAGTTTAATACCTTATCAATAAATACTAGATTACATTATTTTAGAATATCTCTATATTATACAGCCGCTCATTTACTACAATATATTTCGAAAAAGCAAGTTTAGCAGATTGGTTTGGTTTTGGTAGCCTTGAGGGGTTCACTTTAGTAAGTACGAGCTTTACAATCCCAGAGGTAGGAACTAGATATTTTTCCAAGTATTCTTGGGTACGATCTTTGATTTTTTTCTATCAGGTCTCTCTTAAAGAATTCTGTTTTCTTCCGACCCTGGTGTTATTAATGTATTCGTGAGTTTATTTTGATCTATCTTTTTTTTTTTTTTTTTTTTTTTTTTTTTTTTTTTTTCATAAGGCGATAATGACCGAGGGGTTTTCTGTCTTTAAAAACAAGAAGGAATGTTGGATTGTACATGTAAGAAAAAGTAAAATAATTGTGTTTTGTCAAATGGTACGGGTAGGGGGCGGGAGGAGGGGGGTAAGATAGAGGGACTGAATATACATTTTAAATAATGTTAATATCATTGAGATTCTCATTTTGAAACATTCTAAATCAGACGACCATTTTAAGTTTTTAACATTATTATAAGTATGGAAAAACATCTTGACATATTTTATTCTAAATTAAAATGTCACTATGTAATAGGTAATAAAAGCAGTTAATTCCAGAGTCAAATTACACTTCATATAAAACACTTAGTTTTACAGCAAGCGTCCCACAAAATGGTGATATCCGCAAGTGTCCCACACTTACACCATTATGCCATACTATAATACAAACTCCTATAATAGTAAAAATCCAATGGTAATTACGATTCCTGTGTATATTTGATATTTAAAAAATAACCTCTTGTATGTTACTGTTACACTTGAATTGTTATGTAACTCCATAGAGTTAAATTCGTAGTATGACGATTGAATTTATCTGTTAAGATTTGGCTATTAAGTTTTGGTCGTATATATTTGTTCCACTAAAACTTTATAGAATTGTTTGTACGGTTTTTGAGATATGATATTCTATGTGATAATATCCATTCTACATTTTCACTTTTTACTTAATTTCGTATTATTAGGCAGGTAGTCACATTTAGTTATAGTTTGATTTGGCAGTGCTCGAATATTCTCCTTTATAACAATGTAGGAGAATGTTTATTCACTGTTATTTCATTAGTAATTGTTACATTAAGCATTTCTTCTTATTTATGTTTGAGTTTCCACAATGTTTGCGCAAAGTTTATAAACTTGTTAATTTATTCTAATAGCTTTGGTATAAAGTGATATAGGTCAGACGTTAAACTGTTGTACAAGTTAAAGCTATAAACTGTTCTAAATTATTTGTAAAGTGTAACTTTTAATGCTATTTCACTACTCACTGAACTTCGTTCATTTGGTACTTTGTAACTTTCATTAGTTCATATTAGAGGAACACTTCGTAATATTGTGAACTTATTGTGTTTAACTCTTTGTCTTTTTATACATAGTAATGACAAGGTATTTGTGTACCTTCAATATTATGTAAATGCGAAATAATTTTAATTACTACAATCAAGCAATCATAAACTTGTACTCAGCCCGTCCCCCGTCATTTTCATAACATCCTAACCATGGTTTAGATAAGTGTATTGAGACCAGCATAAAATACATTATGAAAGGATTGATCGAATACAATCTATTTTCTTTCTCTCTTTTTTTTTTCGCAGACCAGGATAAACCGTTTGGAGAACGGTCTGTGAATTTAAAATGCCAAATAGTTTTAAATATTCCAAAGTACCATAGAGGTATAAGCTGTGTGAGCTGTAGCGCCATATTTCTTTTGAAGGCCTTGACAATTTTTCTGACATTTACGCAATGAATTGATATATAATAGCGTTAGCAATTGAAAGTTTTGAAGGAATATTTCGTCTACGCGACATTCTTACCCAAATACCAATCTTTTCATCATCAACACTTGCGGATCTCATGATGATAGTGTACACAGCAAACAATTGAATTTTGACTGCCAACGTACTCTGATCAATGTAACTACGAAAAGTCTATAATGAATATAACAGCCGAAAATTTACATTCATTCACTGTTAAGAACGTTTAAAAATGACTTTCTACTGCACGTTACCCAATCAGCACTACACCAGTTCATGCATAGTTGTAATACCGTAAGAGTGAAGACTTCGGATATATTTGTTTAAACAATATGGGACGGACCTATGAGATATAACCCGGAGGGATATATTCTGATGTAATTTGTCCAACTTAGAAGCACACTATCTGAGTTATAGTAATGTAGTAAAAGTGTAGGCATCGGATAATTTATAAAACCATATGGGCCGTGATATATAAGACATGGATGGTTTCGTGATGGAATTCTTCACACTCCTCGATCAACACATTCTCCTCGTTAGTATTGATTGTCCTCCAGATCACACCGAAACCAATACTGTATAAGAATGGATGCTCCACGTTTAAACACATATTTCTTGCCTCAATATTTCTAAATACTAATCTTAATATGGTTGTTTGACAACCGACCACCAGGCCAAAGGGAATAAAACGTCATATTAACCCTAATTATAACTACAGTATTGCTTGAAAAGTATGACAAATTATTATTGCGTGGTTTATTTCATATAATCATGACTTGTGATCAGTCTGTAAAGAATACATTAAATCTAAATCAATAGTAATATGGAGGATCAGCTATATACGTACTTAGCATACTCGTTACTAATATTGTAACTTTAATTTTATCGCCAATTAGAGTAATTTTATCAGCAACGTTACGTTACCCATCCAAGCATAAACTATCCTTCCTCGCTTCCTCCTATCAGATGTTTCCAATTAAACTCGACCATTAAGTCAAGCGTTCATTTAGTTTCCGCTTACATTTCCTTAATTCCCGTGTAATTACATTGACTGTAGATAAATACATTTTATATATTCTGTTATCAGTCAACTTGGTTTTTATAAAATATTCTTTTGTCAGTACAAGGTTGTAGATAAAATATCAATACGAATAAAAAAGGAAGAATATAAATAAAAAATAATATATATTTATTTATGCATCTCTTTAAATCCAAAAAGGAATGTAGAGTTTAAAAACCAAACAAAATCTGACGAATATAATTATTGTTTTTTTTAAATTTTACCCGATTTTTCCTTCTAACTTAATCTTCATCGCGTGAAATTCGGTCTTCCAAGTCTTTTTTCTTTCTTTAAGGATTTCATTCTAAAACTTCTGTGTTGATGTTCACACAAGACACAGATTGAAAACAATAAAGTTGCTACCTTAGAAGTTGAACAATACAGATTTGACTATATTAAGCTTCAAATACGTCTGTACAATACTAAACTATAGTAATATCATTAGAGAAGAAATATATAGAAAATCTCAGCTGCGTGACTTCTATTTCCATCCACTTTAAAACCGAACACAATTTCCCCATGTGGCTCTTTTTCAAAGACCTAAGTTTAACCTCTTTATTGTTCGCTACGACACTTCACAGCCATAAGTTCCATTGAGTAATACGACTTTTTACATTTTAGCTTAATAGCTTGCTTAACAATTTTTCAATATTAATGTTTGTCTCCGGATTACTTACAATTAAATGGTTATAATTTCCTTGTTTTACGTCTGCAGTAGTCCTCATTGTATATGATGCAACATGTTACACCATTACACAAGCGTCCTCTTTAGGCTGATATTAGGAAGTATTATACACTTACACATGTATATAATAAAAATATAGCTGTAATGTTTAAATACTTGTACAATTATTTATTACTTATATGTAATGAGGACTACTGTAGATGTAAAATAAGGTATTTATAACCATTTATTTGTAATAAAGTAATCCGAAGACAAAAAATGAATATTAACAAATTTTCAAACAAAATATAAAGCTAAAATGTAAATGATGTTAATAACATATAATAACCTATGAATGCGAAGCGTGTTAGCAAGAGGTTTTAAAGACGATGGAAGAAGAATTAGAGATAACTAAAAATGAATACATTGATTGAAAAGGAGGATGTTTTGAGATTTGTAAACTCCCAGAGTTAATGATCGTTTGGATATCACCGGTAATAGGCTTATGTAATGAAGGGATGTCAAGAAAATAGGACGGAATAAACTGTGAGAAAGACCATAGAAGAGGAGGAGTGATGATTTAAAAGTGGACCTGGGCGCATTGAAAGTAAACTACTGGAGAATGGCTACTGTCTAGAGACATCTATAGAGGAAAATATTCAAGGAGGTTAAAGTTCAGTAGTCGAGGAGTAGTTGAACTGATTGAAAAAATAAATAAATATCAACAGTAAAATTTAACTATGGTCCTTATTTATTTTAATTGGGGAATTGGGAAGCTACTGGTAGCGCACTCTGGTTGACAATTCTAAAAAGAGTGACGGGATTTCGATGTGCTAACCAACATTACTCCAATGAAAAGCCTCTTGGCAGACCTGACCCATCACGGATGTTAAGTCACGGAGTTTATTTATTTTTTGCCAATTATGGAATTAAATTCAGTTTACTATTTAGGAATATACAAAATAATAATAAAAAATGGTGCAATAAGTTATAAGCAACGTATATTATCAATAAAATTACACTAAAAAAAGGTTTTTGTGAGCGGAATGGAGACCATAGATCCTAATCATTACTTTACCATTTTTTAAATTTATTTATTACATTTATTGGAAAAAAATTAAATTAAAATGAATTCCCCTTCCATAACTCAAAATTGAATGTATTTTCTAGAAGCTGGATCTACACATCTGTTTATTTTTATTCTCTAAATTATATACAAATATTAATGGCTTTGCTTTTGAAATTTCTACGCTTTATAGATTAATAAAGATCAAAGGTCTAACAGAATGAGGGGAGGTTATGTTTTGGATAAAGTAAAGAACCATAATGAAAATCCTGCCGATTACGAGAGACCTTTCAAAGGATAAGTGGTAGTCCGCACTGTTGCTATATTATCAGTTTTATGGAATCCATTAGCCTTGTATTATATTGCTTTTGTAGCCTAAAGTAAAATTCCCCCTGCTGATTTTAGTCTAAAGATCATATAGTTATTCATACAACAGTTATTTATACTGTTCGTTAGCAGGAATTATATTTGTTATTATAACGAATAAAGTGTATAGCTATTATGTTGTATTTTATTTAGCCACAGTGGTAAAATAATTCATATATTTATGATATTTTAAATTAATATTTATTGCCTTATTGTTTCAAATAAAGAGGAAAGAAAATTGAAACCAAGAATTTAACAGGTTGTCATTAAACATGTTAAAATAAAACCTTTTTTTATTATAATTAGTATAACTTCTTGTAAGTGTGTCAGATGATTTCTTTTATTGATAGTATCAATTTATTGTTATTTCATTTGATAAATAATAATGCAATAAAATTGGAGAACAGAGCCCGCTATGTGCATAATGATCATAAAATGAACTTTGAAAATACTTGTAGATTCAATTGTATCAGCAGCCAACAAAAAAGTTTATGATCTCCATCATGTTTATTTCACTGCCCTCTCATTATTGTTAACAAAAAATATTCTCAAAATTTAATGATAAAAAAAGGATTTCTTTGGCCTTGTAAGCAATATTAAATTTGATTCTAAAGCCAATCGGTCTTACCGAGTGGGTTAAGTTTTTGTAAAAGAATTGTTATACAGCCTTCTGAATCTAGTAATTTTGTATAGGCTATGAGTAGTTCTGGCTAGGCTCTATTGGCCTCATTGGTGTCTATACATTAAAAATTTTATGATCCCTACCCTCTTGTCGGGAACTCGGCCCTGTTGGATCACATTCTCTTCTTTGGTCAGAGGTTGAAGTTACATTTTTCACAACTTTGCTATTTTTCAGGGTAGAGTAACGGTTGGTACCATTACTTACATAATTGAAATCTGCAAATTTTTATTTATCAAGTTCATTATAAATCGAACAAATAACCGTTTAAAATGTCTGCCATTTTGACATTTTCCTTCTGACTTTTTGAAATGCTAATAGGGTATATTATTGTCTCTTATACCAAATTTCTTGATCATATCTTAATTTATGTTGCCTTTATCGTTCTTCATAAAAGTGTGGAAGAGAGCGGCGACAGACCGAGGCAAATCGAAATTGAGTTTTTGGTTTTATTAGACATTAAACATGAAGTCAAAACCAGACGTTCAAAATGTTTACGATTACCAAATTTACCATATATTCCAAAAACTATGAACGGTAAGTAATAATACTTTGAAAAATGAATAAATTATGCATACGGTCATAGTAAATACCATACCCGCCTGAAATACATTGGTACATGAATGCATTGGTTCTATTGAGAGATTGGTTCTTATCACAACAAAATATTAACATTTACTAAATTCAATCCTTTTTTCCCCTTGTAATTGAGGAGGATTTGATAGCAGTAATAATCTGTTGAAAGCAAAAATCTAGCGATATATAAGGTTTATCTACTAGTCTCCTGAATTACGTGAAAATGAAATGATCAAATTCTATAAGTGCTTCATTTGCGATTGGAGTGTTTTCAGAGATGTTTAATTTCCCCAACTTATCACCTACTGTTAAATAAGCGAATCTTTATCTTGTAAGTAACTATAGACTGGTCCTATGATCCTACTATTGTCAATTTTCAGCAACGTTATTGAAAAATTATTTTAAAACATATTCTCAAACTTTATTGAATAATTCTAACACCCTACTTCCCTGTGATTTCTAGTGTGGGTTTAGAAAGATAAATCAACTTTGCAGATGAGCTGCTGTTGTGAGGCTCATTAGCTTATTACTAACTCAAACAATAGATGACAATTATTGCTGTGATCGACAATAGAGAACAGGTTTGAAGTGTATTCCTTGATCTGAAAGTGTTTGACTGTGTTTATTTTGAAGGACGGTTTTATAAATTAGAATGTTTGGATATAAGCGGTATCCCATACATTGTGACCAATGGGACCCAACATGTTGAAGTTGTTGGAGTTTTGTCAACGAGATGATCCATAAATTTGGAGTCCCCCGGGGATCTGTTCTTGGCCCCGTTTTATTTTATTATTTTCACGTGACTTTTTGTTTTTTGTACAATTGATATTGTTATTCAGTTTGCAGATGACGTTATTTTTCAAGGTAATATCTTGTTTGAAATTGGAAAAAAAAGTTTTGTACAGTTAAATGAAGCAAGTCAATATTTTTATCACATAATAAGCTCCTGTAACATATTTTTATATTATGTCTTGCTGAAATAGTTTAAATCTGAAAATTTTGGGTTTAACTATAGCCGTTGACTGATTATTTAGATAATGTTTGTCATAAAAATATTTCAGTAATTACTTCACAATTGGTCTAAATATTACTACACCCAATGTTGAAATTAACATATTATGGATACATCTAAATTAAAATTATGGGAATACTTTATTAGAAAATTTTACTAAACATCATCTTTAAACATTATTTGCCTTACAAAAAAAGAAAGCAATAAGAATCATTTCAAAATTAAATCATAGAGATTCCTGCAGTTATGATTTTATGAATTTAAAAATACTTACACTCCTAAACATATATTCCTAGAATTAATATTATGATGTCTATTTGAGAGCAATACAGACATAATAGTGACTTTCTTTCTTATGAAGAAAGGAAAGAGGGGACTTTAGAAGTGATCAGAATAGATTGAACATATATAAACGACTCCCTGCTTAAAACGGAATTGTTCTGTTTAATGGACTACCAGAATTAAACGTAATAAACAATACAAAATTGTTTATTTATTTTCCTTTGCTGCCTACTTGATACTGTAATAAGCGTGCAAAAATTATACTACAGGCAACTTCGTCCTGATAGCTGGAGCTTGTATCGTGCTGTATTGTGTAACTATGTTAAACAGTTGTGCCATAACATGCTAAAGGCCTTTGAAACACCTAGTAGCATTATCAAAGACTCTCAGCTGTTGATGTGGTTGCAGAATGTTTGGTTCTGAAACCGAATAGCGTCGGTCTCAGGATGTTGTGTGCGACTACATGTTCATTAGTACGTTTAGCCTAGATAAAACGAAAGCGTTTTTTATTTTTATTGTTCCTGAGGAGTGTTTATTCGGCGGATGAGTTTTGTTCGAGCGCTGTGATTTGTGGTTGGCTTCAAACTCTGTCAAACTTTGATTTTAATATATTGTTATATTGTTTTGTTGTTTCTGTTTTTTAAATGATTGGCTTTTATAAACATTAAACATGTTAGGAGTTGACATTTGCAATTTTTAATGTTACGTTGTAGTGTAATATTTGTATAGTGTTTGATTATTTGTTTAATTTAGTGCTTCATAATTTTTGTTACATAAATAATATATTTATCAACATCAATAGAAAATAAATAGAAAAACCTAACAACTAACTACCATGGTTTGCGGAGCCCGTATAGACATTAATCTGGGTTAAAACTAATCAATAATCCCACATGATGTATAATCATAAATTCAGGGCAAACATCATTGCCCCTATTGTAACAATAATTCATGGTATTCAAATATATTAACGAATTTTCTCATTTACTTCAATTTGTCACATTTTGTAATCAAAAAACTTATGACTTTGGTGTAAAATTTCATAACCTCATTGGTTTTGTAGAGGTTGTAGTGACTTAGTCAATTATGAAGAATTAATTGGTTTACAGATAACCGATTTAATTTTCATTTTAAAAAGAAACATCAATATTTTTATATCCATCTATAAAAGTGCAAACTGTTTTGTCGCTTGTCAATTTTTCTAATAACAATTTGGAAACCTACATTTTTAAATGAGCTAAATACATATATTGCATAATACGAACTTGCCTACAAAATTTCTAATTAATAAGTATCCATTGCAAATAGAACTTTAGGAAGTAACAATATTCTTGTTTTTCAAAGGTGAACATCGCCTTATAAAAAAAAGTTGAAAAGAGGATAAAATAAAGACACCTAGACACAAAAACTATATAGTGGTAGAAAAAAAGAAAATCCTTAGTGTAGTTAAGGTGGAAAAACTATCGAGTTGAAATGTGTGTGTGTAGAAATATTATGTGTGAGGTGGTAAATAAAATTAGACCTTATTGTGATTACGGATATGTATATATGTATTTGAAGAAAACATTAACAGTGTCGGCGCTAGGTCAAACATAATGTGTTCTATACCATGTCCCCTCCGCTCTAACATAAACACCACGTGATTTATTATTCTAAAAATAATTACGGATTTAAAATTAAATTTTATTGCGAAGTCATATATTATAGTTTTATGAACAACGAATGAAACTTAATTTAACCACACAATAACAAATCCGTAGTGTATAAGTTTTAAAAGCAGTTTTTTGTGAGATGTGAGACAAATATTTCAATAGCTTTTAAAAAATGGATTACATTTTCATTGATTTCTTCTTTATTATAATCCGTAGGTTGAAACAAAGACCGTTGTAATTTCACGCTCGTGTCTGTCTATAGATTTTACCCAGTCGACTTTATAAAAATAACATCCCCATATATGCCTCCAGACATTAAGTTGTGAGGTTTTAGCACAAGCTACCCCTTTTATTGAGAATACACGGAAAGGAACCTATCGTGATTACTACCACAATGTAAAACAACGGCACTAAACTTTTATTTATTCAACGATATCATTGAAACGCGTTTGAATAAGTAAACGTTTAACCGTTAAATTTTATGTTATTAAGTGTATTTTATCACAAGTCTTCTCAATATTGATATTAATTTAAATTGACTCTATTGAAATTTAATTTTGTATTTCTATAGATTTTAATTTAATTTAATGTTCGTTTATACGTAAATTGCAATATATGACACACTGAAACTTTAAATTTCATTATTTACTTGTTACTGTATAATGATTACCACATTATCAAACCATCAATTTAATCCAGGTTACAAAACTAAGTTATAAAACAGGATAACTGTAAACTCTATTTAATTATTAAATTACTTTATATTTTGAATTCATCCAAAGGGATGATTTAATTTCCTTTTAAAAGGAAATAATTATGTCAGGCATGCACAATGATGTGATCTAACTTAGTAATTGCATTTGAAAAGTTAAACTTGTATCGTAATATGGATTAATGGAATATGTGAACTATTTTCTGATAGATTAATTATTTGTATACTATCAACTTTACGTTATTGAAATTAAAATTAAACTCGAACCTTCCTAGAAATGATACATTTATTATCTAAAACTAGTTTTAATAAAAATATCACTGAATCGCCCTCTTCAGTGATGCATGAGCTACAATAATCACACTAACTTCCTACATCATTAAAGATGGAGACATTGTCGTTAAAACGGATTTGAGTCAGTAAATGTATTATTTTGATAACAAATTTTGTGTAGGGGGGGGGGGTAGTAGAAATCTAAGAAAAGAACGCAAGAATATAATCTTTAACAATATCAGTAATAAAAACCATATTAATATCAAATAACTCTAAAACCAGCATAACTTTTTAAAAAGTTATAACTTTTTATACTGGTTAAAAAGTAAAGTGAATAATTTTTGTATTGATTTTATATTATTTTTGAAATGAAATATTTAGATCAGCTCCAAAGACGATATTTTTTTTGTCTTACTCCTACAGAGCCTATATTATTTCAGTAAATGCCTTTGTTTTGTTAGATTCTTTAGCAAAAGTTATTAAAAATTGTTAAACTCATTTTTGAAGAAAAAAAAGGTCTTTTTCACAGCTCAAAAGACGAGTTTTTGGTTTTATTTACTGGTATATATTACTATTGGTATATATAGTGATGTTTTGTTAGTTTATTTAGTAAAAGAGAGGGGTGGATACTTTGTTTTATAGTCTTCAGTGGAACAAGTCAGGAGCTCGTCGAGATTAAAAATAAAAATGTACAACACACATAACTTATAAAACACGTAATACTTACACAACATGAAATATTATTATATATTTAAGTTTTGAAAGCAATCGTATTTGTCCTTAATTATTGTTTGTCTGAAGTTAACTATCAACTGGGGGGGGGGGGGTTCCAGCATGGGTCTTCTTTATGGATTAGTCCATTATGTCATCTGATAAGTGTTTAGTTGAATCGAATCTTAATATTGAGTTTAATTACAAAAATTTAATGAATCGATAGGCAAAAATACAAAATGAAATTCGGTAAATCGAATTTTGATAAATGGGAATTTTATTTTTTGCCCTTAGAGTAAATAGTTTTATTTTCATAGTTCTTCGAAAAATAAATCAATAAAAGCTTCCAAATTTGGCGAAAGTTATCTACATACCAAATTTGATTAAAATAATTGATCTTACCTTTTGAAGTGTAGAGTATTTTATCCCTCAAATGGATATTTCCTTGACAAACTCAACAATCACGTGATTGTCTATATTACGTATTTGTAGAAAACTAAAATAAGCAGAAATATCTCGCAGCGTATAATATGAGATCTAATAAATAAAGTTTTAATTTTTAGAATGATGATTTCCGTTGTATGTATTGTAAAATAATTAATTTCCAGTTGATGCAGTCAATTAAATAAAGGAAATAGAGTTTCCAATTAAAATGTAAAATGACAATTTCCAGTGAATTATAGACAACATCTAAACATGGATTAAATGAAATTATATTTGACAGCAGCAGCAAAACTAATGTTGTTATTGGAGGGCGAGGTTTAATGCATAAGTAAATACTATTGCCGCTGGGTAATTTGTTAATATTATGTTTTGTAAAACGTTACTAGTCGTATAAAAAAATCCTCTGTTAGTTTTCTCTAAAACGTTTGCGAGTTGGTTAAAAAAAACAGTGTAAAAATAATGTTTTCATACCTCCTTCTACAAAACCACACGGTAAAGATAAGTATTGGTCGGCTAAATGTAATTTACGTTGTTTTTCCGTAAATGAAAATAAACAACGATTGTTTTTTTAGGTTTATATTAGTAAATTGTTTATGGAATTT
The DNA here is from genome assembly GCA_963513935.1 of Aphrophora alni. Taxonomy (NCBI): domain Eukaryota; kingdom Metazoa; phylum Arthropoda; class Insecta; order Hemiptera; family Aphrophoridae; genus Aphrophora; species Aphrophora alni. Next base: position 131,598,073 of record OY740767.1, read on the forward strand.
TTTTTTACTTACCTATCACCAAAACAAAATAAAACCAATCAACATTATTCGTCCCCATAAATATCAGTTCTATAGTTGTCTATTTGAAAATGAACCATTGAAACAAAAATATGTGAAAAATTTAGTAGGCAAATTAAGTTTTTGATTACATCTCCATAACAGTTTTATTGAGTTGATTTTGTGAAAATCATATTTTATGCGTTTTTACTTCTGGTTATTAATTTGGAGTTATTAAAATTCTTATATCCTTGCATATTCAGATTTGAATAAAATTGGTCCGTGCGTTGGGTTGTAGAGCACTGCAAAGAAGACGGACACCAGTTTAACAGACTGCTATCTTTAAAAAAATAACTCTTTTTAGATTTGGAGAATTCCAAACCCCATAGAAAACCCTTCTCTCTTCGAACTCTCACGTACGTAAGAAAGTAACTGGTATTTAACTCTTTGAGGTGCAGTGGTTACGTTGTGTAACCACTTTAATCTTGACCTTAAAAAGGGGCAGTGGTTACACTGCGAAAACACCCTTATCTTGTTCATTTTTGTCTTTCCAGGCCTGTAGCTACAGACTGTAACCACCTAGATAGTTCCTAAATATTCACATAGGAGCGCTCTGTGATAATCAGCTGGTAATAAAATGTTTCCCTCCATGTTTGTGTATATGTTTACAGTTGGTAAAATTTAAAAAAAAACAAAATAGATTTGCCCTTCTAGGGGTATTCAGAGTACTACTATACTTGCTCCTAGACGAGTGTATGTAATAGTTGTAAAATAATGTTAACCCTAATCTGTGTCTATATTACAATTAAAATTATAATATTATCAATCCATTTACATACTGTGGAACTTCATTTAGATTTTATGTGTTCGATCCTTTTAAAATATTTACTTAAATAATTAAAACATTTTTCACTAAAACAAATTTTATTTAACATATTGTTTAGTAATATCAGCTGATTGACAAATGAATGCAACATCAGCTGATTGACAAATGAATGCAACATCAGCTGATTAAAGTTATTCTGAAGCTCTTAACATGAGAAATTTTATCGGCCACTATCAGACCCTAAATGAATAATAAGGATTTAATTTTTTCTCATTTTAATTGTATAACAATAAAGCCCCATGTACAATTTTACTGTCTTATATCACCCTGAAATAAAAAAAAGTCTGGAAGAATGGAAACGCCTAATTTAGGGATTTTGTATTGTAAACGCCAAAGTGAAAATAGTATTTTATTGAAATAAAGTTTTTAAAAAATTCAGTGCTGTTCTTTTTAAACAAATCTTTTGTTTCTTTTAGTTTAGAATCTCTAAACCGTTGCTGGAACAGTTGTTACTATTTTGGGATATTAATCTAAGCATTTAAAAAAAATTGTATTAAGTTCAAGGACTCTTTTAGTTCGAACGATTTTTTAAAAACAATTCAAAATAAACACGCAGGTTTCAATTTCATTTTTTTTCTTAAATAAAACGGATTTTATTCATCCCAGCTTTGAAATGTTTTGTATAAAATGTCGACTGAATTTTTATTCACTAGACTTAATTTATTTATGTTTATTTACTTTTTTTATATGCTATATAACAGGTTTTCCAAATTACTTTAAAGTAGAACACACAATCATAACATACTTTTAAAATAATAGATTCAGACAGTAACAAACAAAACGAATTTTCTACGAAAACAATATTACGAACAACATGTTATTGCCCAGTGGTTAATTTATAATTTAAAAATTAATTCAACATATAAAATTAAACCATTAAAAGCATAATAAGAATAGAACAGAACGATTTATAATAACAATAAAATTTAACATCTATGAAATAAAAATAATACAAACAAATATATTGTCGTGTGGCCACACAAAACACCATAGCATATAGACGTATGCTATTTTATATCATGAAAACTTTCTAGGCTGCATGGAATGTGTTATAAATCGGGATCATAGTTTATACGGAAAACATTTTATGAGATAATGTCCTCAATGATAAACAACCCCTGATATAAGGTTGTAAAGAAGAAAAAAACAAAGAAAAGAAAAAACGTATAAGTGTAAATCTAATAACATATGTAGTTGTACCTTCTGACAGCATTATACAGTCATAGAAAAGGGTATTATATTTAAGTTATTTAATTTAAATATAAATTAAATTTAAAAACATTAACATATATTATATCATATTCATTGTTCCATGAATAGTTTTATTTAATGTTAAACTCAATTTACTTTTGATTCATATTCAACATCATCGCCATCGTGTTTCCCAGTCAAAGTAAACGAAACAACAAGTAACGGGGGAAAATTATTACAGTTAAAAATAAATTATAAAAACCTTATATACCGAATCGAGAATGAGTTTTTATATTTAATTATTATACTTAACCTATTAATGTGAAATATTATTATTTTAAATATTACCTTGATGTTTTTCAGTTGCTGTAAAAGACAGATTGGTAATATTTGAATATTTTCTTA